>MVJL01008221.1:0-13392 GCA_002156465.1 Macrocentrus cingulum
ATTCAGTATATTTTATGTGATATAACAATTAATTTAATTAATATAAGCAATGACTCAAAGCTTGAATAATAAAAAAAGGTTTTCTTTTAATTAGTTTTTTGGAAATTGTGGCTACGGATCGACAGTTACAGAAAATTTTATATGACATTTTTTATAGGAAATTAAATTTCTCACAATTTATGTGGTATATAATTGTGCGATATCTTGCGTATTTACCGAGTTATCACAAAAAAACTGAAATTGATTTAGGTTTTTCAACGATAACTCGATAAATACGGGTGATATCGAAAAATATTACTCTTGATAAATTGTTGGAAATTGAATTTTCTACAAAAAACATTCCATGAAATTTTCTGTAACTATCAATCGTTAGCCAGAAATCGCGAAAAACTGAATTAAAAAATGAGAAGGGGGGACCCTTCTCATATTTTTGAAAATTTATTTCACAGTAGAGCATTGGGGACTTGCTTAAAAAATAGTAAATTAATTCTAATACAAGATCCAGTGTGAAAAACTGCATAAAAATGCATCCTTCCCGTGTTTTTTAAGGAAAAACGAAAATTTTAGGACATGTGGCGTCATCTAGCGGTCGGCGTACCGAACTAATCCAGCAAATATTGTGTTTTTTCGTTTTTCCGCGATATCTCGCGAAATAAGGGAGATATCGAAAAATATTACTCTATATAAATTGTTAATAATTAAATTTTCTACAAATTATGTTCAGTAAAATTTTCTGTAGCTCTTCATCTGTAGTCAGAAAATTCAAAAAACTAAATTTTCAGAAATATTTTTTTTCTCTTGTTTTGGAGAAAGTAGTTAGTCTAATTATTAATTATTTAAAATAAAAAGTTGTTTAAACCGCAGGATTCACGTTATTCCCGTGTTTTTGCGAAGCCGAAAAAATTGGGATTTTTTTGCTAAATAATGTTTCTAGTGATAATTATGCAATTTTTAATGTATTATTATTAATAACATCCGTAAAAACAATTTTGCAGCGCTCAAATTACAAAAATTAATGAGAAACGAGAAAAAAAACATTTTTGGAAATTCAGTTTTTTGGATTTTCCGGCTGCGGATGAAGAGCTACAGAAAATTTTATTTAACATAATTTGTAGGAAATTAAATTTCGAATAATTTATGTAGACCAATATTTTTCGATATCTCCCTTATTTCGCGAGATATCGGGGAAAAACGAAAAATCGTGATTTGCGATCGCAGCGCTACCACGCGGTAAATTTTAGAACTATTTTTTCATGAAAAATTCGTCGATTTGCCTGGAAAAATTAGTTCTGCAATTTGCCGCGGGGTGGCGCTGCGGTCGCAAAACACGATTTTTCGTTTTTCCTTAATATCTTGCGAAATAAGAGAGATATCGAAAAATGTCAGTCTTTATAAATTGTTGCAAATTAAATTTACTACAAATTATGTAGTGTAAAATTTTCTGTAGCTCTTCATCCGCAGCCGGAAAATAAAAAAAACTAAATTTCGGAAAATGTTTTTTTTCTCGTGATTAATGGCTGTTAATTAGTTTAATTATTAATAATCTCCGATAATAAGTTGTTTAAGCCACGGAATTCACGTTATTTTAGCGTTTTTTCGACGCTTAAAAAATCTGGACTTTTTCAAAACACCAAAATAACGCTAATTTCATTAATTAAACAACTTATTATTGTATATAATTAATAATGAGACTAATTAAAAGCCGTTAAACACGAAAAAAAAAATTTTTTTTTATTTCGTTTTTTGGATTTTCTGGCTATGGATGAGGAGTGACAGAAAATTTTATATGACGTAATTTGTAGGAAATTTGATGCCCAACAATTTATATGGAATAACATTTTTTGATATTGCCCTTATTTACCGAGATATCGCGGAAAAACTAAAACAGCCAAAAATCGAGAAAATCAACAGTGGTACGTACCACTGTCGTTTTTCTCGATTTTCGGCCGTTTTAGTTTTACTACAAATTATGTAGTAGAAAATCAACAGTGTTAATGGCAGTTAATTGGTTGGATTATCAATTATCTACGATAATAAGTAGTTTAAACCATAGAAATAGCGTTATTTTAGTGTTTTAACAAAGTTCAGATTTTTGAAGCGTCGAAAAAACACTAAAATAACGAGATCTCCGTGGCTTAAACAACTTATTATTGTATATAATTAATAATTAGACCAATTAGAAGCCTTTAATCACGAGAAAAAAAACATTTTCCGAAATTATGTTTTTTTGATTTTCCGGCTGCGGATGAAGAGCTACAGAAAATTTTATAGAACATAATTTGTAGGAAATGAAATTTCTAAAAAGTTATGTAGAGCAACATTTTTCGATATCTCCCTTATTTCACGAGATATTGAGGAAAAACGAAAAATCGTGATTTGCGACCGCAGCGCCACCTCGCGTTAAATTGCGGAACTAAATTTTTCAGACACATTTCCGAATTTTTCATGAAAAATTTAGTTCCGCAATTCGCCGCCACATGGCGCTACTAGTACCCGAAATAGAATAGTAACAAATCATTCTGCAAGATGGCGCTGCAAGTACTAAAGTTGTATTTTATTTCAAAAATTTATTTAAAAAAAAAAAGAATTTAATTTAAAAAAAATCATATCACGAAAAAAAAAATTACCGTCCACGGGACTCGAACCCGCGCCTGCGGGCTTCGCGTGCAGACACCTAGACCGATAGACCACGATGTTCTACCGTTAAAATCCAATATTAGTTATATATACCTTACACATTTCATTAATTTTCCAAAAAAAAATTTTTTTTTTGTAATTTGAGGGCCGCAAAATTGTTTTTACGGATGTTATTAATAATAATTCATTAAAAATTGCATATTTATCAGTAGAAACAGATTTTTTAGCAAAAAATCCGAATTTTTTCGGCTTCGTAAAAAGACGGAAATAACGCGAATCCTGCGGTTTAAACAACTTTTTATTTTAAATAATTAATAATCAAACTCATTACCTTCCTTAAATCAAGAGAAAAAAAATATTTTTGAAAATTTAGTTTTTTGGATTTTCTGACTACAGATGAAGAGCTACAGAAAATTTTACTGATCATAATCTGTAGAAAATTTAATTATTAACAATTTATATAGAGTAACATTTTTCGATATCTTCTTTATTTCGCGAGATATCGAGGATAAACGAAAAAACACAATATTTGCTGGATTAGTTCGGTGCGCCGACCGCTAGATGGCGCCACATGTCCTAAAATTTTTGTTTTTCCTTAAAAAACACGGGAAGGATGCATTTTTATGCAGTTTTTCGCACTCGATCTTGTATTAGAATTAATTTGCTATTTTTTAAGCAAGTCCCCAATGCTCTACTGTGAAATAAATTTTCAAAAATATGAGAAGGGTCCCCCCTTCTCATTTTTTAATTCAGTTTTTCGCGATTTCTGGCTAACGATTGATAGTTACAGAAAATTTCATGGAATGTTTTTTGTAGAAAATTCAATTTCCAACAATTTATCAAGAGTAATATTTTTCGATATCACCCGTATTTATCGAGTTATCGTTGAAAAACCTAAATCAATTTTAGTTTTTTTGTGATAACTCGGTAAATACGCAAGATATCGCACAATTATATACCACATAAATTGTGAGAAATTTAATTTCCTATAAAAAATGTCATATAAAATTTTCTGTAACTGTCGATCCGTAGCCACAATTTCCAAAAAACTAATTAAAAGAAAACCTTTTTTTATTATTTAAGCTTTGAGTCATTGCTTATATTAATTAAATTAATTGTTATATCACATAAAATATACTGAATGAAATGAACAATGCCAATTTAAGAAAAAAAAAAAAACAATCATCAAATGGGTTTGATCCCGCGAACCCTGACGCGGGGGGAGCAACATTTAATCTCATGGACCATTTTTCACTCTTTAAATAAATGAAATATTACTTCTATATAAAGAACACATTTAATTCATGTTGAAGAAAATTATTTTTATAATTTTAGCGCAATTAAATTTTTTTTTTTTAATATAAATTAAGAAAAAAGTATTTTATTTTACTACATATAAATAGATCACGGTGAAATTCGGCAAGGACGCAGATGCAAGGACATTATTTAAATATTTTTCAGTTTAAATAAATCGCAAAATTTAATTTCACATAATTATATAACAATTTTTTATTAATTTTAAATAAAATAATTTTTTTTAATGCATATACTATAACATTTTCAAACACATAAATGAAAAAAAAAAAAAAAAAAATTTGAAACTTTAATTTATTTTTCTTTCAGACGTTTCACCGGCAAATTTCTGCTTTTATTGACTGTTCCGCAAGTTGTGTAGCCTTTGGCAGAGCTGTCATAAATTTTATAGACAGCCAGAACGTGTGTACAGAGGCAAAGATCAAATAAATAAACCTGTAAGATGTGGAAGTTGGTGTGTAAACGTAAGCGCGTGGTGAGGGCGTAAATTAAAACAATAAATTAGCAGATTTAAATATGACTCGAAAAAAAGTAAAATCAAAAAAAAAATACATTTTGCCAAGAATTCACTGTCTAACTTTGCTCGCATGATGTTTTCCATGTTTTATGAGTATATAGTTTACGATCACACCAGATGGCTCATGATTATGTCGGATTGTCGGCGGAAATCAATTGAAAAAAGGATTAAATTGTAGATTCGAGTACAAATATAACTATTTTGCTTTATTGATCGTGTTGCAGTTGATTTTTTTCTGTTTCAGGCCATTCGGGGTATACATTGGATGCTCTAGGATGTCTAGAAGGTGTGCAGATTACTCGGGGGTTGACGACCCAACCGCGGGGAAGCTTCGAATTTCAGGTGACGCCCAAAACGCGAAGCAAATGGCAGCTCCTGACGATATATTTCCATTTCTTCCGGGTCCACTGATAAAAGTCGTTGCAAAAATTCGTCACTCAACTCTCGCCCCAGTCGCGGGGTGAATTGTGTCGTGCGCCGTTTATCTCCCAACCCTTGAACAGCGTCTACAAGAAATCTCAAATCAGTTTTTCCACCTTTTTAAGGACTAGGAGTGGTCTAGGGTGGTTTTACCCCAGAAGACTTTTGTAGGGAATTTTCAGAGCTACAAAAAAGATTCAGGGTGAAAATTATCTAAGGGTAGTAGTTTTTGAGATAATAGTGGATTAATGTCGAACACATTTATTAAGGTGAAAATCAATTTTTTTTATAATCGTGAATATCTTGTAAATTTTTTAACACAGCGATTTTTTGCATAGAATCTTTTTTGTAGGTAATTTTAAAAGCTACAAAAAAGGTTTAATTAAAAAATTACCCAACTCTAATACTTTCCGAGATATCATGAAAAATGTAAAACTTTATTATCGTCATATCTTCTAAAAACTTGCAAAAAATGTATGAACTTTATTCTCAAATATTTCGTAAACCATTGGAATTATCAAAAATTGTCTCTGAATCTTTTTTGTAGATAATTTAAAGTTCTATAAAAAAGTATTGTATGAAAATTCTCCTAGTTCAATATTTCTTAGAGAAAATGGGAAAAATAAAAAAAATTTACCGTGATAAGGTGCGTAGGCCCAAGCGGGCGAGTTTCCATCGACTCTGGGGATGTCATCGTCGGCATTTTGACCTCCGTCGGAACGTCGTCGACGTCCAAGCCTGGGACCAAACCACATAGAACTAACGACGCCATTGTCCGATGTTAATGCAGCGTTGTCTATAAAATTTTCCGCTTGATTCACGTTCGACTTTTTTTCTCCTTGATAAAAATCTTGCCTACCGTAATTACACGATGCACAGTGGATTAATAGCGCTAGGAGGACCAGTGCCAATGTGCAATTGTGCTGTTGTGACATCCTCACGACTGCTAGTGGACGAGTGGTGCTGATCTAGGGAAAAACTCGTGTTTTATAGCCCGATTCTTGGGGTGTGGCGACTGATCAACAGGACGCGTGCCAAATCCCTGAAGGATATCCGTGTGTTGGCATCCTGCGGGCTTTCATCTCACCCCCACGCTCAATCTCAACCATTTGTCTCCATTTTATCACGACTTACAGTCACCCATATTCGATTAGAATAGCTCTTTCCTTCAATTACCCCATTTGCACCCACGTTTCACCGAAAAATCCACAATAAATCATTTGAAAAATTTATTTTTTATTTATAAACATTATTTAAAAGATTATCAAAAAGTTTTTTCGGATTTTAATCCAAAAAAAAACAACACTGGAAATGAATTTTTCATGATTTTTTTTAAGATAAAAAAATAAATATGGATTTTAATCACGAATATCTTGGATATTATCAGAGATACAGTATTTTTGGATAAGATATTTTTTATAGAAAATTTTAAGAGCTATAAAAAAGGTTCAGAGTAAAATTACTGTAAATCAAAGTGTTTTTGAGATATTTTGAAAAATGTAAAATATGTTTAGTTTTTTAATGAAAATATGAATTTTTTTTTTTTTATTTTCAAATATTTCAAAAACTATAAGAGATATTGAAATTTTGATTAAATAATTTTTTATAGATAATTTAAAAAGCTTTAAAAAAGGTTTTTATTAAAATTTTTGTAAATGTAATAGTTTTTGAAATATTTCAAGTAATACACGATTATTCGAATTTTTTCCTTCAATTGTATAAAAAATTTTTTTTTTGTTAATTTTGAAATATCTTAAAAACTAAGAAGATTAACGAAATTTTATTAAGAATCTTTTTTATAGATAATTTAAAAAACTATAAAAAAGCTCTGATTAAAAATTCTTTCAACTCTAATAGATTCTGAGATATCATCAAAAAAAAATTTTTTTTATGCATAAAAATTTTTTTTTATGCTTTGAAAATGTTTTTTTTTTTTCTTTATTTTATTATTTGTGTCTTTTTGCCCCATACGGGGTTACAGATGGAGCTGAGAAGAGACGAGTCGAGGTGGCGCCCACCCGACAATCAGTCCCGTGTTAAAGCTGTCAATCGTCGAAGATTTAATTTGTGTGGATCAAGTCTCTGCAGGGTCCTTGGAACGTCAATGAAGTGTACGTTAACACCACGAAATTGTCTATACAGTGTTTACATTTAAAATGACACTTTAATTCACACTTTATTCATTTGTCATCGTAAACATTTAATTTTTTTTTTATTTTTCCGATACACAAACAATTAAAAAATCTCTATTTCAACTGACATCATTTTTATTTAATATTTAATCGATTATTAGATATTTTTTTAAAAAATTTTAAATAAATAAATCATTTTTTCATTGTAAAAAATTGTAAAAAAATAACGAAAATTAAAAAATTTAGATGAATTTTTTTTTTTATTTTGAATTTTTTCATAGAAATTTGAGGTTTTAAAGAAATTTTTCATATAATAAAATTTTTAGATAATTAAATTCTCTATAAAAAAGATTATATAAAATTTTATCGTATCTTATTTTATATTTGAGATATATGTAAAAAACTAAAAATATTAAATTATCAAATTTTCATTAGGCTATTAAAAAATTCATTAAACAATTGTTTATGTTAATTATTGAAGTATATTATTTAAAAAAATTTAATTTGGAAGTATTTAAGCGTTAAAAAAAAAAAAAAATCAAAAATCAAAAAAAGAAATGAATAAGTTGCATATTTTACAAGTTTATTTATTGCGGTTTTGATTTTTTTTTTTTTTTGTCTTTCAGATGAGATTATGATGGTGATGATAAATAAACTTGAAGGTTTTTTTTATTGGTCGATATAGTGCATCTGTGTTCAAGTACATTCCCACACGTCCGGAGTTGTTTTTTTTTTATTTCTTCACGTGCATGACCTGATTGAGAGTGCTTTTGCAAAGACAAAAAAAAAATTGAAATTTATTATTACTCTTACAACTTCATTGATGATGATGAATTTTTTTTTTTTCGGAGACAAACAAGGCAATAAAATGTGTAGGAGTGATAATTGAAATGCAATTGAAAAGTCGGCTAAAGCGAAACCAGAGATTTTTGGGACTGTTGTAGCGCCAGGAGCCACATAAGTCACGAGTCTAGACGCTCAGCGGGTCGGGCATCAAATTTCTGCGACAGATACAGAGGCGTTTCCGTCCCTGCAGCTTGCATCACGATCTGGGTCGACTCATCCGCGTAAACAACAACCTAAACATTCCGAATATTTGGATAACTCGAGAGTCAGAAATTTTTTACTTCTGATGCGCAGGGTGAGCACGCGTCACTGGCGCGCCTTTGACGCAGCCCAGAGTTCATTTACAATGCCTAGATTTCCGCCCGTCTCTCATATTGTATAAACTGTTATTCTTAGGTGTGTGCCATTGCCTATGTATCGTTTCATATATAACTCATCAATTTTACTCTTCACTTTTAATTGTTTATTCAAGTTTACTCTCTTTATTATGAGAATATTTTGAGAAAGCGTCACTCAATTCAACTCACTCACACGAATTTGTTGTTTTTTTTTTTATTTTAACATAGGTATCTCTTTAAAAATGGTAAAAAAAATTTTTTTTCAATACATAAAAAAGGGAAATTTTGAAAATTTTTTAAAATATGATTTTTTTTTCAACTTAAAAAAATTTTTACTTTTTATTTTAATTAAGGAAATTTTGAAAAAAAAAAAATTTTTTTTTTTGTGAGAGACAAATATTTCACTCATAAAGTCATAAAATTAATATAATTTAGTTTAACATATACATATATACTATATAATTCAGCCTGATGTGACTGAATTAAATCGCTTAATAAACAGTTCAGAGACTCACACATCGATATGATTCTCGGGAACCGCATACAATAAACAATCCCACAATGTCTGCATATAAAATCATTACATCTTTCATCAATATCACTGAATTTATAATATTTATACAAATGATAAGTTCATGACGAAAAAAAAAATTAAAATATAAAACCGAAATATTAGTTTGATATAGCTATATAGAAAAAATATCTATAAAAAATTTAATTAACAAATAGAAAAAATTTTAAAAAAATTCATTTTCACCAAAAAAAAAAAATTGAATAAAAAAATTTTTTTTTTTTGGAATTTTTCAATATTGTAAAAATTGAAGTGGCTTTTTTTCGTTATTTATACTTTTTGACCCGTATTTTAGGGCTAAAAAGTGATATTTTCGTCCCTAGGGACAAAAAAAACACTTTACGCCCTCAAAATGGAGTAGCAAATGGGTCACTATTTAAGCAGGTGTGGGACAAGAAAAAATTTTTCGTCATAGCGGGTGGAAATAGGGTTTTTTTTTCTTTGCTCCCGGAAAAGAGGGAACAAAAAACTCCTTTTACTCCCGCTATGACGAAAAATTGTATGTTTACCTTGGGCAGTACACTTTTCACGGTGGAAATGACCTCTTTTGCTCCCTTGGTGAATAATATACTATTTTCTATACTTTCAAAAAGACTTACTGTAAAAAAATTTTTTTTTCTCCAAAAAAAAAAAACTTTTTTTACCTTAAAAAATCCCAAAAAATGAAAAAAAAAAAAAAAACGAAAAATTATCAAAAAATTGAGATATCAAAATGCAGCCTTCAACTGAATATACATCAGTAATCAAGACAGACTCGATTGTTCGGCCGTAAAGCTCATACACCCTTTCTCACAATCTAAAAAAAAGTATCGCTTACATTTCTGACACTTTCAAGCACTTGAAAAAGAATCCCATCACCGTATAATCTCCACAGGATTATAAAGCCTTCAAAAAACAAAAAAAAAAAAAAACGATTTAAGGGTAAAAAAAACCAACACATTCACCCAAAGTATATACAATGAATCTATTATTTATTTTTGTGCCAAGTTGACTGAAAATTTTTTACATACAAAAAAAGTTCTGACAAAAAATCGCAAAAAAAAAAAACGAAAAAATTCTGTGAAAACAAAATTTTTACACGAAAAAAAAAATAAAAAACTGACTTTTCAAACTTCCCTCTAATACTCTTTGGTAACTATATTTTGTTATGTGCACAATAATTATTTTTTAATGAAAAAAAAAAAAAGATTATTTACATTTTTGATACATAATTAATTAATTATAATTAATAATAAATTTTTTTATCTATTTACAATGACTAATAGCTAAATTTTCTTATATGATTTTATGGGGATTATGTGTATGTGTGTTAAAAAGCTGACATATTTTTCTTAATCCCCATGAAAAGGTTCTATTGTAACTGACCAACTAGAGCTGCCGCCGGCGTCGATGACTCCTGCTTCAACTCCAGCGCCCACATGTGCTGTGGCCATCCAGTTCGGCCCTTGACTTTTGCCGACTCCTCGTGGAAGTTTCCCTGACACGTATCATTCTGTAAAGACCCGAAAAAAAAAAATATGTAAAACTGTGAAATTTGGAAAAAATTCGAGATTGACAAGAATTAATTTTTTGTTTTTTGAAATATCTCCAAAACTACGGGTTTTAGGTTGATTTTTGTCTCAACCTTTTTTATAGCTAGATAAATTTTCTATAAAAATGATTCTATAGAAATATTTTGTAACTTTGATGGTTATTGAGTTATTAGTAAAAGAATATGATAATAAATTTAACAACTAAAAAAAAAAAAATTCGAGTGCTCTCTATAACCTTAAAAATCTTGAAATAACCTTGAAAAATCTTCTGAAATTATTGTTGAACCTTTTTTTAATCATATAAACATTTAATTCAAACATCAAAATATTTTTTTTTAGCAACTTATTGACATTATAACTTTTAAAATAAAAAATTCTATTCCTGTACTGACGTTTTTCGCTTGTACCGCTTGAACCAAGCGGAATTCGAGAATAAAGCTTATTATAAAATTAAAAGGTAATTAAATTCCCCACAAAATGGCTACCCTATGGTTATTGTAGTTCAAGTAGTTCCCGAGATATCGAGTGGAAAGACAAAATCTGTCTCTCCTTGATATCTTCGGAAATATTCGGTTTTCATCGACTTTTAATGGCTCATTTTGAGAATAATTTAAATATCTAAAAGTTTGTTTATGTATATATGCATATCTGATCACTTTATCACCAACATTTTTCAATTTTTTGCCAAAAAATGTGATAAAACAATGATAATCAAAATTAAAAACCAAGAAATCACGTTTTTTTAACCATTAAATGTACTTTTTCTTGTTTAAACAATTATAAAAATATTTCTTAGAACAATTGAAATAATAAAAAAATTGAAAATTTTAAATAAAAATGAAAATTTTCAATGAATTTCTCAAAAAACTGACAAATTATTTTGGTGAAATTTTGAAATTTAATTGTTTAATTGCTTAATAAAGTTTTTAAACAATTGTTTCCATTTTCTTAACAATTTAAAAAAAAAAAATGAATTTTTTGATACCTTCTATCTCTTAAAAAACCCTTAAAAAAACCCGTGAAAAAATTGCACTAAATTTTTTTCACCTAAAAAAAATTAAATTGCCATCCCCATCTGCCCTCGAAAATTAAATTTCACCTCAAAAAAGTTCCTATTATATTTTTTACAACTCTAAAAGACCTCTAAAAAATTTTTCCACCCTTAAAATCCAATTTTTTAATTTTTTAAGTAAAAAAAAAATGTTATAATTTCACTTTTTTGCCGAAAAATCAACTGTTACATCTTTAAAAAAATCGAATTCCACTTCAAAAAAATTCCCAATGCTTTTCTCACTCTTGAAACATTCGAAAAGAACTATTCAAAATTTTTTTTTCACCCTTAAAATCCATTTTTTTAATTTTTTTAGTAGAAAAAAAAATATGAAAATTTCTTTTTTTTCCCAAAAAAAAAAAAATTTATTTAATGACTCAAAAAATTATTAAACAAATATTAATACAATTTTACCACTTGACAAAATAAAAAAAAAAAATTTCTACTACCCTTCACCTCTTATAAAAAACCCATAAAAAAAATTCTCTTAAATTTCTTTCACCTCAAAAAAAATCCAAATACTCAATCAAAAAATTAAAATTCCACCTTAAAAACACCTCTAATCTCTTCCACACTCTTCGAACCCTCGAAAAAAAAAACCCCCCCAAAAATTCCCACCCCTAAAATCCAACGTTCTTATATACACTGCACAAAAAACTCACATATACAAAATCACCGAGTAAAAAAACGAAAATTTCCCTCTGCACTTACCCCGCCATTTTGTGCCTTATTTCTCCGTCCACTCGACAAAATTTCCGCCCGGAAAGTTTGAGGTTCCTCACCCTCATCGCTCTCCAAAACCGCCATGAGATATCCAATGTACGAAGCAGCTAAGCGCAAAGTTTTGATTTTCGAGAGTTTAGTATCCGCCGGAACGTTAGGAATGCAATCTCTAAGGTCTGCAAAGGCATTGTTGATGCTCTGAGTGCGTCGTCGTTCCTTTTTATTAGCAGTATTGCGTCGTTTGGGCCTGACAACCCCAGAATCTCTCGTCATAGCGTCTAAATGCTGTAAATTCAGTTGAATATTCGTTGTAGCAGGGATAACCGGGTTAAAATCTTGTCTCCGATCATCTTGGACACCTGGCTGGACCTGGTAATGCTGATACCCTAGTCCAGGACCATACCCAGGTTGATTAACAAAATGTGGAGCACCGTAAACAGCCTCCTGCACGCCGATTTCTTCGATTACAAGCGGTGGCGTTGATGCAGCTGGACTGGCGGCTCCAGAACTGCCTCCAGACATGCCAGAGTCTGCTGCCCAGTACCCGGAACCTCCATCAGTATCCCCGAAGCCTCCAGCACCCTGGTAAAACGCTCCTGGAGACGTTGGACCAGCAAAATCCGCGGATTTACCGCACGGCAGTTGGGTAAAGTAGTCGTAGGGCTGGTGCCAGGCTGGATAGTAGTCTGTTTGGGTCTCGTACCCACTTAACATCTTGATTTCACTTTGATTTAGGTGGATCAGGTGGATATCTTTGGTCCAAACGCTGGAAACAGCCTCCGCGACGGGTTTTTCACGGGTTTATGATGTGACAGCAGACGCGTGCGCGGTTATACAGACGTTTGCAGACTAATCCGCTGGCTTATTATGGTGTCTAAGGCACTTCGGGACCTGGTCCTGGGGGTTGAGACTGGGGCGGAGTCTGGGCGGAGCCGCGAAAACACTCTGGAGATCTGCTGAGACAATTAGTAAATTGATCTCGACGTAAAATGATGATTTATGACTGTTGGAGATATTATCTGGTGTTCACCCTAAACTTCTTGCTGATTTTTAACCCCTCGTACACCCCTGATTACTGTGAAATTCGGTTTTTATCGATTTTTACAATCGGTTTTTTTTTTTTTGGAGATGTTTTTTTTTTTTTTAGGGTTTTATGGATTTTTGATAGTTTAAGAATAGTTCGGATTTGTTGGATATCTTGAATTAGTTAGAAATGAAGAAGATTTAAAGGTTTTTTTTTGTTTTAAAAAAGTTTTGAAGGGTTTTAAAGATTATAGAGATTTTGAGATTGTGATTTTTTTTTTTTTTTTT
>MVJL01008222.1:0-67695 GCA_002156465.1 Macrocentrus cingulum
TTTTTTTCATTCAAATTGACCTACTGAATTATTCATTCAACAATCTCCCCAGAGTATTTCAGAGTCTGGCCGTTTCTTGATCGTTTTCGTGTCAAACTCTCATTTAAAAACGAAGTTTTCTTCAGTAAAGAAATTTAACCAACTACAAAAAATTCCGGGAAAACTTTTCTTTTTTTTTAAATCACAAGACAATCACTTTTGACAGTCCTTAAAAAATTATATTTAATATTTTAAAATTGAAATCTAATTATTTTTCAATCATCTATCAAGTTTTAAATTTTGAAAAAAAAAAAAAAAAACCTTTATTAATTTCACTCATTTAATTTTAATTATTATCTTTTGTTAGACGGTTGAATTACGCAGATTAATTGTGTACAACAAGATGAAAAAGAATCACGAATTCGCGAGATATAAAAAAGAACATTACCGTTAAGTGCAATAAAAAATTTTTTCTCAGTATTTTTTCTTACAATAAAAAATTTCAACAATCTTTAGCGATTGATAAAAAGCAAATGTTTCAGAAAAGTTTAAAATCTCTTTTGTAAATAATGAAAATACTTATCCGTGCAGAGAGCACGAAAAAACGACATAATTAAAAGTTTAAATTAAAAAAAGCAGTAGCTGTGTGTTAGTAACAGATGAAAAATGTGTGTTTTCCACACATTTGTCCGAGTTCTTGAAATAAATAATCAATGAAATCCACAGAAAAAGTCGTTCTTCAAAGCATATACCATTTTCCTCGTTAAAAAGCCGTGTCATATAAACTCATACGTGCATGAAATGACTTTTAATTAATATACTCACGTCTTTCTTTTATTTTACAAAAATTTCTCCATGTTTTCTCCCAACATGCTTTATGAATTTATCCTCTATTGTATACTGCTTGCAACCTGTCTCTCAATATTTTTTCATCAAGTGCGCAACGTTGCAATTTCATTTTTTTTTTTTTCCATTTCCTGACAATAACTTTTTTACCACTTGCACAAGTGTCAAAATCGAAAAAAATTCAATTTTATCAACAAAGTGAAATATATTCAAACAAGTGAATTCTCTTAATTTATAGAAATTTTTTTTTTGTCATTATAAATGATGATAAAAATGGCAGTTTATTACCGATCCTAACCTCAATCTGTCAGACTTAACTGTAAAACCAATGGAAGGTGGATTTAGTGGGTAAGATATATATTTCATTTGACCTTTCATCTTCACTGGTTTTTGTGTTATCAGTATTTTTGATTTATTAACAGTCACATAACCACAATTCAGCAGTATATGCGAAAAATGCGATAAAATAAATTCGTATTTCAAAATATTCACGAAATTTTCATGTATTCTTTCACACGCTTTTATTTTTGCAGTTTCAATTGATCAGAAGGTTGTGGACGAGGGCTTGGGAGGAGAAAGGGGTGGAAAATATCGTCGAGAACGTCGAGATATGGTTATCAAACTGGCTGTGGCAAAATGACGATATTGAACCAAGGAGAGGGAGCGATAAAAGCATCATGTTCGCCCATGAGAGAATCGATTCCTTTCTTGATGTGTCCCAGTAGAGAACACATTTCATTTCTCTTCATTTTCACGTATAAATAATACGATCTCAGTGTGTGCCTGATCGATATAGCATTCGATTGGCCATGTCATCAAGCATAGAAACCGCACTCTTGCCTCTATGACCATTCAACCGATTTTACGTGGAATTTCTATTGCTGTGTGCGAATTTTATCTCTTTTTTCTTGAGGTATTTTTTAATAAATTCAAATTGGAATTCATTAATAAAAGCATTCCTTTTCCCCCGACGCTTTCAACTCTACGGCATTTGCATTTAAGGGGATGAAGATTGTCGTTAGGACGACCTGATAGCCCTAACGAAGTCATGGAATGATTACAGATAGCGGTCTGATCACATCAACAGATACCTCTCGCCCGCTAGGGACCTTTCAACGCGCATTTTTTTTTTTCGGCATTCTACCTCGTTTTCTTAACGACGTTAAATCTGTCCAGATATTTGGCGACTCCCCTTACCTTTTTTTTTTACTCTTTTTTCTATTGATTACTTCTTGACCGATCTAATCAAATACGGAAATAGATGTGTATAAAAATTCCAAGTACTCATCATTTATATATTTTATTCGTCCGCTTTTTTTCGTATTGAATTTATCGACACGATAAAAATAATAATACCCGAGTAAATAAAATAAATATATGATTGATCAATGATGAGAGTGACAAAGTCATTTATCATGAACATTAGGGTAGCCCAAAAAAACAAATCGACTATTTTTATTTTTCAGGTGTCATATGAAAAAAAAATCATAGTTTATTATGTTTTAAGTGCCTTATAAGAAATCAAGCCTGATACCTATACAAGCATTTTCAGAGGTCGCTCATAAATTTATTTTAAAACTGCAAAAAAGGTCAAAATGCAATTGTAAACATTTTTGTTTTCCTCTTTTTTTCCAAGTGTATTTTAAATGTATTTTGATTTTTAGACAGTAAAAATACATCAAATATTCAGCATTTAGTGAAAATTCGTTTTTAATACACGCTGAACTTTAAAAGTTCATCAAATGTACAGTTTTCTGTATTAAGATGAATTCATCGATAAATTTCTGCTGTCTATGTTCATAATTGATCAATCATTAATTTTTTTTTACTCAGAGGGGATGTATCGAATTTTTGTTTATTTTTCTGAGATGTTAACTTTATTATATATACACGCACGCTCGCTTCGCTGGGCGAGCTAGTTATTTTATAGAGTTTTTTTGGCGCTTGATAGTTCAAAACGATGTACAGTGAGTTCAAATTATTTTTGTCTTGTATTTTTTTGAAGCAAAACATTTAACACTATATTGCATAATTATTCCCCATTAATTTGAAGTTTAGGGGTTGTGCGATGGTCTTTGAAACGACGCCTAAATCTTAACCTTGTCTTAGCCATTTTAATTCGATCGATACATACAGACATAAACAAATAACTTATGCCTATGTTCAGCTTGATAAAAAAAGACAAAAATCACCTAAACAAATGACGTATTAATAAAGCGCGAAGAATCATTGAAATATGATTATTTTAATTATTAGTTTTGTAAGTACTAAGTATTGAACCCCGAACAAAAATTTTGGACTTTCTGATATATATAGAATATTGATTTTTTAATTTAAAATTTTTCCAGAATAGTATTAGAAACACAAAATTCCGAGATATAACCCCTAAACAAAAGAGAAAGAATCTGGATTTAATTTTTTTTTTTAGCTAGGAATTATTTCCTAAATTTATAATTCAAAACTTTGTTTTGTAATAGTTTTACAACAACTGTTTTACAGCTGCCAATGTGTTGGATTGAGGCCCTACGACATGAGGCACAATAGTCAAAGTTTTCGTTCGATCATGATGGCTTTACAATTTGCTTTGTGCCAATATATTATAAGCAATAAATACGGTATTTATACTCATCAACCACAACATTTTCTCTATAGTTCTCTATGTATGAAATTCCAATATATAAATATGAGAATTTCATACATAGAGATTGTTGAGAAAATGTTGTGGTTGATGTGTAAAAATAGCTATTATTTCTAAAAATAACCGCGTATCAGTACACTTTTGATTGAACAATTTTTGCCCTAGGGATACATAAATTCTCTGCATGCGATTTAGGGGTGAAAAGTGAAACGTCACATAGTAAAAATTAAATTAGTTATATACACACACAAATATTTCTCACTAAATTTCAAAAGGTTCATCATATTTTCTTCCCTGTATCTCTAATCTGTTATTATAGAAAAAATTTGGGATTATTCAAATATCCGTATGGATCATTCAATTTTAATTAAGCTTAAATTAGGGTTTTGGCAATTTGAGCGCGGTAATTAAGTTGAGCTATGGATGAAAATCCCAGCAGCACCTGAAGAGAGATTAATTGCCCTGTAATTTTTGACTTTGAAGACGATTAATAGTTTCATATTCATTCAGACTCTTGTTTCATTATATAACCTTAAATATATAATTTGTAGTATTATACCACCAAAAAAAATGCACAACAAAGAATTATTTTTAAGATTAAAAAAAAATTTTTGTCTCAAATTTTCGAGATGAGATTTTTTTTTTCGTTTTTTACCGATAACTCGATAAATAAATAAGATATCAAAAAATCTTATAAAAGTTATATTATTCAGTATTAAATTCTTTATAAAAAATATAGAATAAATTTTTTTAATATTTTCAATGGTTTTCGAGATATTTTGAAAAATAAAAATTTTTTTAACTCGCAATATCTCAAAAACTAAAAGAGTTGAGAAAAAAATTTATTCTACATTTTTTGTAGAAAATTTAACCCTCAATAATTTCACTCTCATAACATTTTTCGTTATCTCAAACAGTTACCGAGTTATCGTGAAAAAATCATGGGCATGAGATGAGATTCTCTAAAAATACTCCTTGGAAAATTTAAGAAAAATTTTATATCCAACTAATCGTGCTGAAATTTATACTAAATACAAATAAAACTCAGTTTAAAGATTTTTTTTTTCAACATACACACCCCTATACGATTAGTATAATAAGATATAATATGAGTAATAAACATTTCATTTCTCTTTCAGATAGCACAAAGTAACGCTACGATGTTTGATCATCAACGGGAGATAAATGAGGCAGCTCGGGTGAGGAAGCAAATCTTGAGGATCAACTTTAGCCGATACATCAACACACTTTATACAGTTGAAGTCGGCGAAAGCATTGGGAACTTGGTGATGAAGCTTGGGGATGACAAATATTTGCTTGAGTGAACGTTATTTGTGAGAAACACATGGGCTAACGAAGTCCACTATGTCACAAGAATCTAAATCACTGTATATATTTTCTGAATTAATTGTTTCAGCTAACAATTTTTGTCTCCAACTTCAATGTCACAAATGATTGATCACATTCACATGTGAGAAAAACTCGTTAACGAAGTAACTAAAAAGCGGAAAATATCAAGCTCTACAAACGTACACATGAGAATTTTAAAAAGTTGGACGTGATCTCATTAAAAAAAAAAAAACAAGAGAAATCCACTTTTGATTAAAATATCAAATTGGATTTACGTTACATGCGCTTATTTAATGACCACCCAGGGAAATTCAATCAGAGTTGAGTCCAAGGGTGGCAGAGAATGTTGTTGATGGCTTTTCCATCATTGATTGCACTAACGCGGATAAAAACAAGGGCAATTGCGTTGTAAGTAGGTGTATTGTGTCATAATATTTATTTATAAGCTCGTGCGTACGTGAGCATTGTGCTTAGTATTGTCAAAAACATATTATATGAACGATAATAGGGTGGTATTAGATATTAAATATTCTCGTCACGCACTTCTATATTCTCTTCTTTCACCCACAGATGAGCATAATATTTGGGATTGTGAAAATGATTTAGTATTATTGTATATATACAAAAATAGACAATTGTGGGGTATATGTGAATGTGTATATATATATTTATTTACCATAAAATATTGTCGCTCTTCCGGTGGGGCTTGATTAAATTTTGTGTTAAACAAAAGCCTCACGTTAATCTCATGTGCGTGTATTTAATTGTTATTTTAAGTTTAAGTTAATCAGTGTGCGATCAATAATGTCAAAAGTCCTGTAGTTTAATGTGCTAGAAACATTTAACTTTATATGACTGTTGGTATATAAAGTTTATGTAAATGTTAAAATACTATAAATATCGTGTTAGTATTAATGACAAAAGGGTGTATACTCTCAAAGTCATTAAACTAACAATAACTAGATTTAAATAGTGAATATTTTAAAGGCAATTTTTTTCACGAAATTTTATATGCCTCCTTGAAAATCCGGCAGTTTTAATCATTTTCGTTGGTTTTTTCGTGATAACTTTTGAAATATACGAGATAAGAAAAAATGTTACTTCAACTTAATGATTAATCATTAAATTTTGCATAAAAAATGTTATTTACATTTTTATGTATCTCTATTAATTTTCGGGATATTGATGATTTTGAAAATTTTTGATTTTTTAAAATATCTCAAAAAATAAATGAAAATAATGAAAAATTTTGTTCTACATTTTTTATAAGAAATTAAATTTTAAAAAATTTAAGTTTGATAATATTTTTCGTTATCTCGCATAAATACCGAGTTATCGGTGAAAATTCAACAATAAAATTCCAAGCAATATTATAAAAATTCTATAAAAAAATTTTTTTTTTGCATTAAAAATTACAAAATTTCGTTTTTAAAATTTATTTTACTCTTGAATAAAAAAATAACTATCTTTGGCTGACGTAACATAGGTTACTCTACTTAAAAACGTGGAAGAGTATCCATAACGACCCTTTTGGCATTATAATGTAACGCGATATACGATAAAGGCTTGGAAGTTGATACTGGAGCTTCCAACATAAACAATAATTGTTCTAAATCGTAAAAAAATGTCGTAAATCGAAATCTTACAACTGTAATACCTCATTCTAAATTAATATTTCAACATTATTTGATGAATGTGATTTTTTTAATTTAGATCGATAATCAAAAATGGTATAAATTGAGTGTACATCTATAGAAGAAATATATTATATATTAATATTTATCAATAATACTGTATTGAGCCTAATATACTCTAAATTATAAATATATCAAATTCCAAGCCTTGCAAATATATAATCGTGTATAACAATCTATAGTCGTGATTGCTGGGCTCACGACTACGATTTTATATCTTCTAGTCATTGGATGAAAAAACCTAATGTGCATTTATTCAGATTAAATAAATACTAATAAATAACAACGCAGATATCATCATCTAACAAATAGTTGCACGAAAAACTTGTTTAAAATGATTACTTTAACGAAAAAAAGGTTAATTTTTAATTTTAAACCAAAAAGTCAAGAGACCTTTTTTCTTGTT
Source organism: Macrocentrus cingulum (assembly GCA_002156465.1). NCBI lineage: Eukaryota > Metazoa > Arthropoda > Insecta > Hymenoptera > Braconidae > Macrocentrus > Macrocentrus cingulum. Next base: position 6,914 of record MVJL01008222.1, read on the forward strand.
TATTAAATTCTCTAACCTTTTTATCCAAAACTTTTTTTTCTATCATCAATATTCCCAGAGTTATAGCAGTTGAAAATAGTGCTCAACAAATTACTAAAAACAATCATCTACTTGCAAGTGTGATTGTTCTTTAAATATTAATCATAGAGAAAAAAGTTTAATATAAAAAAGTTTGATAATTTAATATAGAAGAAAAAAGGTCTCTTGAATTTTCTGTCTAAAGTTAATGGTTAAAAAGTTATAGCCTTATAAACACTCATTTAATCATTCAACAATTAACACACATCACGTTTTGATATGTCTTCATTTCCATATTTCTTCGGCTAACATGTAAATTAATGAAAAAAATTATATTTCTATAGTTGGAGGAAAAAATAGAATTATGTCAGTCATCCCCCAAGTTGATCTTGGTTTAATATTGGAACCAGACTCTACCTTCGATTCATATATCATAGACAAAAGTTCAAAAGGATGACAGTATACGCGCGGGAGAAAGATAACTCGAGTGTCATCAATCTTGATGAAAAGGAAGAGTTTTGTTATTCTTCTGAAATTAACCTTTAATAATCTCTCGGAATAAGGTCAAATTTTATTATTCACAGCACGTGACTTTTTAATTCATTAAGACAGCGTCATTAACCTGGAGCTTGCCAATTGTATTGTCATCGTACACCACGCGGCAAAGACGACACTACGGATGAATTCACAGCTGATGTATATATATATTGCCTGGCTAGAATTAGCACAACCCTCTCGCACACGCGTATATTGAGAAACTTTGGGGGATGATGATATCTCCCCAGGTAGCGGGTATATCAATATACCTATCCATTTCTATGGGTTCTTGGTACTATACTGAGGGACGAGAAAAAGCGAATTGTAATCTTTACTCCCGAAGACATTACCCGGGACGCACGTACACCCCCGAGGGACATCGATGGCATGAAAAATGTGGCAAATAAAATGAATATATCGTATACGGTTATTTAAACAAAAAAATATCTTCGTTCCCGTTTTTTCCGCCTTTAGGTGACATCACGTTATTTATCTTAAAAAGCCTATTTCGACCCTCGTGAAATAGGGCAGAAATTTTGAATGTTACGTCGCACTTGTGGGAGAATTCATAACACTATACATTTCTTCAAGTTCTGATCGACGTTTAATCTCAATTTCAATGTGAATAAATATATATTTTTTTTTGACAATTGATCATGACGTAACGGGGCTTTTTTTCATCGTGTTGGAACATCAAAGGTATGCAAATTAATTAGATGCATCTTGTACAAGACTTGATTGACTTTTATATCAGTTTACTTGAATAATAAGGAAGTTTTAAATAAGTTTCAAATTTTTTTTCGGGGCTGGCGGTTCAGTCATTTATAATAATTACATAAAATCTGCACGATTCGACACAGAATTTGATGTAGTTTAGGATATTCTTTTTAATCTACCACGTAAATGTTTTCTTCCGCGAGCATATTTTTTTTACAGTTAATTGAAAGTCTATAACAAACACCCAAAAAAAAATCAACAATTCTCTGACGTCGTTTTGAACTATCAGTTACGAAAAAACTATACAAAATAAGTATAGTTTGACCAGCGAAGCGGATGTACACATGCTAGTTAATATATATGAAGATGTAAAACATATCTCATCATCACTAAAATATTTGAAAAATCTTAAACTTGTAAATATTGAATAATATTTATGTTTGATTAATTTTAACGTAATTAGAATGAAAAAAAATTTTTTTGTTAAATTTTTAAAAAGATTCTTCTACCATAACTGATGAATTAAGTAAAATAACAAAAAATCATTCGAGTTAAATAATTTGGGATTAAATTTTCTACAGAAAATGTCAAAAATAAATTTTTTTGTATCTCACTCAATTTTTAAGATATTACCAATTTTTTGGAAATTATTATTTTTTGAAATAAGTATCTTTTTTTGTAAGGAATTTAATTTTCCATTATTTGACTCGTATATACAATGATTTTGGTTATCTCACTTATTTACTGACTTATCGGAATAAAAAAAATTATACTCTTTTTCGGAAGTTGTGACGCGATACGTTTATAAAAAAAAAATGTTTGGAATGCATTGGATCAGCACAAAGGCTTTTCTTCACAAATTACATACGCAAGTGCACATCAGTAGATACATCGTTCCATTTTGCATTGCATACCCACGTGAATCTCTCTTCTATACCTCGGTGATATAACATGTGGATAATCTTCTATTAAATTTTATTGATTAAAAATTCTATTATTTTGCTTAGAATATTAGGTAATTTCGTATTTTTATCTTTTTAATATTTTTTAAATTTAATTAATAACATTTTTTAACAAAATTTAAAGATTATTCAAATAGTTTTATAGAAAAAATGAATTTTTTGTAGAATTTAAAGTGTTATATAATACATAAACCCCTTTAAACAAGATATCCAACAAAAACATGTACAGCACAACCCCTTTCGGCTATTTTTATAAAAAGTTAATAATTTATTTTTAAAATATAATAAATCGACCACCCAAAAAAAAATTTCGGACGGTCGTAAAAAAAATAAATTATTGACTAAAACTAAATAAAAAAAATCAAGACCCTTATTGCTTTGCATAAAGGGGTGTGCAATTACAGTTATCATTTGAAAACAAAAAAAAATAGTTCAAGTTTTAAAATGAAAAATATAATAATACTTTTTGGATTTTTTTATAGCTTCATATGTGCAACTCTATAATTGTGTATTTCTTCCCAACACCGGTGGAAGGTGAGCCACCATTTTGCCCTGATTTTTCTCATTTAATTGGACGTTTACCCTTTTACTCACTTTTTAAGCCGTTCAATCTTTATAATTGGTATTAAATTCGAATAAAAAAAACGCCCCCGGGTGGGCTCGAACCACCAACCTTTCGGTTAACAGCCGAACGCGCTAGCCAATTGCGCCACGGAGGCTAATGATTCGTGAGTCTCTTTAAAGATAGTCAGAGCCATCTTCGTACTAAATCCTACTTTATCTACAGCCAAAATATCAAACAGTGATTTTACCTGATTAGTTGCTTTTCTCTGTTTTTATAGTTGACATTTGTAAATATTCCACTGGCACATCTAATTTTCACATTCCTGCTTTATTTTCCGATTAAAAAAATTCTTCCTCACAATTTTTACTACGTTTGTTTTTCGTGCGCTAACTATAACCGCGTGTTCTATTTTCTCGGTGCTTCAAACAATAATTTAAATTAATTTCACCAGTTGTAAACAAAAAGATTAAGTATGATTCAACTTCAATATACCTAATAAAAATCTGAATTAATGTATTAATTCTGAGAACAAAAGTATTCACAAAGTTGATATATTTGAGGTTATTTTACGCACCAGTGTATGTGTGACGTGTGTTGGAGTGATTTGATGATGATAACTATGCAAGTATTTTTTATCGTCAGATTTTAAGGTTATTTATAACTGCAAAAATAAGAAAAACAAAAATTTTCATACATATAAAATATTCATAAGACAGAAAACTTTACTTGATGAAGTTAAAAAAAAAAAATTAAATGGATTCTCAGGGACGTAAAATCAAAACACGAATATCCACTCTCTCTCTCTCGTAAATGACACTTGTCGCATTCCATGCGCAAGGGCCGACATATAAAGTAGTGAAAAAAAAATAATAACATACATACATACCTAGAATCATCATAATCATGTGTCAAAAACGAAATGGCGTGCGTTGCGGGTTAGAGGAGAAATGAGTGGCGAGAAGGAGAAGTAGAGCGGAATTACAAAAGGAAGGAGAGTGATCGAAAGAAGACGGCGCGACTTTATCTTTATTATGCGCCGTTGAATGAATTGTCAAGTGAAATCAGAAATGGCTGCCAACGATCAACAGCAAACGGTGAGTGTCGTGTATTTCATCGTCATTATTGTGATATTTTCGTGTGAATAAGTGCTATTTATTAGTTGAATTAATTACTAAAAACTATCAACAATATTATTCCAAAGTAATTTTGGATTATCACCGTGCTTATTTGTTAAATTAATTGCTAAAGAAAATGGTTAAACATGTCGCGATATGTTAGCCAGACAAGGAAACGAATCAACCTTGAGTCTGGAGATCTCTAGAATATTTGACATGGCAAGATAATATGTTGCTTCACTTCTAAAATAATCTTCAATAGTCATCGATACTTTTAGACATATTGAAAGCAATTTAATCATTGAAAAAAACCATTTTATATCATCACCTAAAAAAAAATAACATCATTTTTAAATACTCTGTCGTGTGTATTTACATTCACGTAGACCAGCTGTCACTTTTGTCAAGTTTGAGGGTCATGGTTGAACGTATTTTTATCAAATATATAGTCATATATAATAAAATTTATTAAAACTATTTTATTTATCATATTATAGTCAGTTGAGTTATGCGTTAATCAAGATAATTTCATAATAAAATCACATACAAGTTTTCTGTGACCAAATGGACAAGGTATTTGTGAAATATTCACACTGTTAAACATATGTACAAGCATATACGACATGATTATCAACACATACTTATTCAGTGGCTGACGTTTTTTTGTGCTGGATTTTTCTCTCTACACTTTTACATTCCGTGAATACGGTATACTTATTAAAATAATAAATTCATTGTGTGATAATTTTTTACATGGAAAGAAATAATATCCTGTGTTGTTGTGGACTAACTGAAATTAACTGAAATTAAGTGGATTATTTAGACGGCTATATTGATCGTAGAATTAAGTGTGACTTGCAATAAATATTATTTTTTTTTTGTTAATAAATTTTTTTTTTCAATTTTTATCAATAAAATGATATAGTGTGCGGTGATTTCCTATCGGGAATCTTCTTAGAAATGTTTTTTTTTGTTAATTTATTAATCAATCTATCAATTGTTCTTATCTTGTTTTCACTCAACGGTATATGACAGTAGTTATTTATAAATTGCTACACAGTCGTCTTTTATAGATTCAATGTTTTTCGTGTTTTAATGGGTATAGGGATAAAATTTTAATTTAAAACAATATATATGATTACAGGAGAAAAGGGAAACACGGGAACCAGCTCATCATGCCAGACGGCCAATGAATGCTTTCCTTATATTTTGCAAGAGACACAGAAAATCTGTGAGAAAACATTTTCCTCATCTTGAAAATCGTGCTGTTACTCGAGTTCTTGGAGAATGGTGGGCGACATTGCATCCAGATCAAAAACAGTCATACATCAATTTGGCTCAGGAGGTTAGTATACCTATTACAGTTATCATCCGATAACTCAGTAAATAAGCGATATAATAAAAAATCTTACTAGAGTTAAATAATAGGACATTTAATTATCTACAAAAAATGTAGAATAAATTTTTATCATATTTTGCTTCGTTTTTAAGATATTTTGAAAAATAAGAATTTTAAAAAATTTAGAATTTTGCAAAAACAAAAAGAGATACAAAAAAATTTATTCTACATTTATTGTAGAAAATTTAATTTTAAATCATTTAACTTGATGGTTATTTTTTGATATTTTACTTATTTAACGAGTTATTGTTAAAAAACTAAAAAAAAAATCATGATTACGCCATAAATTTCGATTAAAAACCCAGATTTTTCTATGAATTCATTTTTTTATTCTATATTTCTAGTACAAAGATGCATTTCTGAATGCAAATCCAGACTTTAAGTGGTACAAACTACCAGCACCACCTTTGAGAACTCTCACCACTCGGCCGACAAATAAAAAATCGGATGTTGGATCGAGCTATGATCAAAATTCTGATACAACAATCTCCAACTACGAGTCTTCCATAAATATAGATGAGAGAAATGATGCAATTCAACCTGGAAAGTTGGCAGATGAATCACAAATTGGAGGATTGAGTTCGTTATTTACCCCGCAAAAAGAGCCCATTACTGATGTATCGTCACACGTTGTCGACGACGAATCCGGTGATAATCACGCTTTGAAGATGTCATCAGTGCCGAAACCACCGAAAAAACGATACACCGAATTACCCATAGGCCTAGACCAAAGGAGAGACTGTAAAGTTGATTTATTTGGCCACAATCGAACTCCTGAGATTGCAGAATCCAACAATAATATTAATCATCACGAGGAAGATCATTTAAATATTGACGAGAGCAAAGGCACTTATTTAGAAAATAATTCTACGCTGGAAGACACGAATTTTCGGGGTGAACGGAGCTGTAAAGGGGTGCGATATCAAAAATTTCTCGCTGAACAGGCGAGAAATGTTGGTCCTATTGTTCAACAATCAAAACGCCGGCGAAATAACACTCTTCATATGTAAGTTTAACTTATAATCAACAAAATATTATGTTTTTTATTGTATAATTTTTTTTTTTTCGTAGATTAACTGGTGTTGATAAACAATCAAAGGAAAGAAGGAATTCCATATCGTCCAATGTAAGCGAAAAGACTGATTCACTGAGCAGCGAAGGTGGCAACAGTTCGCGTAGTGATTTGGAGCATCTTGTTGACAGGTAAATAAATAATAAGAGTAATTAAAAACGTATAATCTCTGCTGAAAACTTCCATGATGAAAAAATTGAAATTTCTTTAAAAATACGTTTTTATTGAAAATTTTGATGAAATATAACCTTAAATTATTTTTAATTTATAATGTTTACAATATATTGAAGTTTTAGAATCGGGTTGTGCTCTCCTGCTGATTGTAAAAGTGTTTTTTTTTTTGCTAAAAAAAATTTCTATTATTACATATCAAAGAAATTTAAGTATTTTTATCATGGAAATTTTTAGTACAGATTCTACCTCATTAATATTCTTTGTTTAGCATTGAAAAATGTTGTTAATTTTTTCTATGAATTTTTTTTAGTGCTGAGGGAAAAGAGGCATCAAAACCCGAAGACACAGAAACCGAAGATTCTGAAACTTATCAAGATTACGGAGCTTGGACATCGCGGAAACGTTTTAAAGCCGAGTATGTACTGTCAATTTATTTATTTTATTGTTTTTAATGTTGTTTTTTAATTTTTAAACGTCAATTATTAATTAATTTAATGATTTTCAATGATTAAAGGGATTTTAATTTGGAGAAAAAAATTGAAGCATTGCCGTCATTGAGCCTGGAGGAATTTCAAGAGAAAAAGAAACAGCAACGTACAAAAAAGAAGAAAACATCGCAAAAGTTAACCGCAATTTCATCAACAAAACGTCCGTCAAATAGTCAAAATAGTACTGATACTTCCAATAATCGTGAAATTCTGGATTTTCACGAGGAGACTGACAAGGCCTTAGTTGGTAGTCAAAAAAGAAAAGCACGCAAGCAGAGTATCACGCGCAATACATCGGCAACAACATCGAAAAATTCTATACAGGAAACTAATACACGTAAGTGTTAAAAAAAATTTTTTCTAAAGATTATTTTGATGTTAAAATGAATTTTTATTTATTATTATAATCGATTATTTAGCTTGGTGTGCACCAGATCTTGATGCATTGGCCTGTCTGGCAGAATTGGCTGCAAATCGAACGAAACTAAGCAAGTAAACTCGACAAAAACAATGATAAACCTACTTATGCCACTGTAGGTTGATTGTATTGGCAAAAATAATGAGGTTATTCATTGATATCTTCATTTATATGTCGTATTATTAATAGTAGCAAAAAAAAATATTTTTATTCTATTATATATTTTTTAAAACTATTGTTAGTCTTGTGTTTAACAATTTTTTTTTTTCAATACTTTTCTTTCACGTGTTATAAAAGATATATTTTATTATTATAGTATAATTTAACTCAAAAATTTATCGCCATTTCTTAGTAGTATTGATTTACAAAAATATCTATATATTTTATGATCGTAGGAAATAGATGAGAAAGTAATTGCCAAGTTGAAAACAACAAAAATTTCCAAAAAAATATATATATATCCTGATTATTTTTGAATATGTTTATCGATAGTTACACACACACACACATACTTCCATGCAATCGATTGAATTATCGTTATGGTGCTCCATTATTATTTCAATATTGTGGGCAGAGTAGAGAAAGGAAGTTTTTAATTTTTGACGAGATTTTATTCGAATTTTCGGGGCATTTTAGAGATGGAAAAAATAGACAATGTTGAAAGTGATTGAAAATATTTAAAATTTTTATTAATTCAGAGCGATTAATATTTTTTTCTTTTGTTCTTTCGGTGTAAGTAATTTATAGTCACAGTATTATGTCAAGTTTTCTTGAGATGGTGGAAAGAAAAGGATAAACAACATATTATATAATCAAAATGTATAAATAAGAGGATTATATATGTATACCTTAAACGTACATACATGCATGATTAAATACCAAGTGACTTATGTAGAGAAATTTATGAGCCAAAAAAAGGGAAATGTGAAAATAAGTTTTGTTCATTAGATCGAGATAAAGAAATAAAAATATATGCATTGTATGTAAGTACGTCGAGGGCTGTTTAACGTTTAAGATTTTTCTAATAATATATTTAAATGTGTATTTATATTATTTATATTAAATTCAATATATATTCTATGAAGCTTAAAGACTATAAGGTGAAAAATGATGATAAAAAAAAAAAACAACTAAATGAATATATTGCAATAGGCAAATGCTGGAGGAGAAAGTAAGAGAGAAATCGTCTGTGATTTTGGCTAAAGGAATTTTTATCTTTTATATTTTTCTATTATGTCTTTAATTTTGTTTTTGTTTGTTAAAAACCTATTTCTTAACTTTTTCGAGAGAGGAAAAGAAAATATTAATATGAAAGAAAGTTATTAAAAAAAAACTCTTAATCAAATATATATAATTGAATAGCCTTAATAATTGCAAATTTAATGCCCAAAATATGTGTAAAATCATAAAATTTATATAATTCAAATGTGCCTTTCTATTAAGAGACAAAAATAATTTTTGTCAAACCAATCACCAGACCAATATATAAATTTATATCGATATGGTTATATGTATCTTCAATATTTTATTATTTTGCAAATTTTTGCTTTATACAAAAAAACATTCATAAACATATAAAATATATGTAATCTATATATATTTCTGGAGAAATATTTTTTAAATTATATATTATAGAAGGCTAAATAAATATACTAATCAGTTTTTTTTTGCGTATTTGTATAATATGGCCGGGTGCCGTGTGTGCATAAAACCTCATATTCTATGGACCAGACATTTTCTCAGATAATTCATTGTTGTGTAAAGGAACAAAAAAATATTAAAGCACAAAAATATCGCGTGTTTATAAGAACTAAAAGACCAAAAGGGCGCATCGCCGAAAAAATTGAAAACATTTCACGTGTTGATATCTCGATAACCATGTGACTTGGGCAAATTTTATTAAGAATATTTTTTGTAATTGATAAAATTCTTTACAAAAGAGGTCTCTTAGAAAAAATTTCTAATTTCCGTAGTTTGAAAGATATTTTGATTTTTTATATCTATAACCGTTTGGTTTTATAGACACGCTATATGTGTATATTTTCTAGCTTTAATGGTGTAATTTAATCAAGATAAAAAAAAATTATATTCACATATGTATGTACATATATACACACACGTGTAAAATATTGTATACTATTTGTATGCGTAATAAAAAAATATCATATTTTGATGTAATACTTTCCCGTGGCATAACTATCTTTTGATAATTTAGAAATAGTTGTTAATTAAGAAATAATAAGCATCAGTTGGAACGGAATTATCCTGCTGTACGGTCCTCCAGGCAAGGGAAAAACCAGTCTGTGCAAAGCCTCGGCACAAAAAGCCGCGATTCGACTTGGAAGAAAATTTACCCGCACCGAATCAGTCGAAATTAATAGCCACAGTTTATTCTCCAAGTGGTTTTCCGAGGTTTGTTAGCTTCTCACCGTTGATTTCAACCTTTTCGTAACTCAGAACTTTGATATTTAAGAGCGGAAAACTCGTGATGAAGCTGTTTTCCGAGGTAAAACTCCTTCTGGAGGATCCCAAGGCCCTTGTCTGCATCCTCATTGACGAAGTGGAGTCTCTGGCGCACGCCCGCAAGTCCTGCACCCAGGGCACCGAGCCCAGCGACTCTATCCGAGTTGTAAACGCACTGCTCACTCAACTCGATCAGATTAAACGCCATAAAAATGTGCTGATTCTCACCACGAGCAACCTGACCGAGGCGATAGACCTGGCATTCGTCGACCGCGCGGACATTAAGCAGTACATTGGCCTGCCAGGAGAAGCAGCAATTTGTTCCATCTACGACTCGTGCCTAAAAGAGCTCACAAGGGTATAAAATTAACAAAAACAAAATTATTTCATCAATTTGTTAATCTCCTGTTTTTCTAGATTGGCTTTATCATCAATCATGCAGCACTGGATCGAGAATTAAATTTAAAATCATCCAAGCTACTAACAGCGAGCCGAGGTCTCAGTGGACGAACTCTGAGGAAAATTCCATTTCTGGCTGATGCATTGCACACGAATAAAACTAAAAACTGCGATATATCGACGTTTATCAGCGCGATGGAAAAAGTAGTCGAAGATTATAAAAGTAACCCCGATTTGAAAGAATAAAAATATTTATTTTTTTATACACCAATTGTACGAGTGGAAATTCAAATTTTCCGCGGCCTGGCGGCGCTACTGATGTTCCACCACCGCCATCTTGTCGACGCACTGGTACACGGCGCAGCTGACAGCAAGTTGTTTTGGTAGGGATAGGATATTCTATCCTTCTTCGATTATCATAACAAACAATAAAACTTGTCAATCACCCCACATATGAGTACCTAAAAATTATCTATTACAATTCCAGAATTACTCAAAAACACCCATAGTACATTAAACAGTCGATTATTTGTGTGGCCACGATGGGGGTGATTTTTTTGGAACATATTGGTGGCAATCGTTTATTTTCGTGTGCTTCGTGCGACACAAATTTGACAAACAGAAGTCAGCTGATCAGCACACGATTTACAGGGGCAACTGGTCGAGCATTTCTCTTCAATAAAGTTGTAAACCTCAATTACAGGTGAGTCAACAAAGCCTCATATTTTAGCTTATAAAATATAAACACGCAGACTAATTTTTTTTTCCTTGCTTAAGCGAGGTTCAAGATCGTGTAATGCTCACGGGCCGACACATGGTACGAGATGTAAGTTGCAAAAATTGCGATGCAAAATTGGGCTGGGTCTATGAATTTGCCACTGACGATAATCAACGCTACAAAGAAGGACGAGTGATTTTGGAGCGAGCTCTCGTCACTGAAAGCGACGGTATGGGCGAAAATATCTAGTAATTATACATATTATACCATGCCAATTTCTCCTTACTAGTTTATACGTTAATAATGGTGATAAAAAAAAATCTTTCATAAAATCTACTATATATAACGCGACTAAAAATTAGTATATAAGATTTTCTTTATTCATATAAATCATAAAGGTGTAAATTAAGCAAAAAAAGATAACCGTTGTATTATATTTATTATGATAATAATTGTCTTGTCTTGAATAAACGAACTCATAACCTTCATAGTATGTTATTGAAGTTTGAAAAATGGCGCGTAATTTGCGCGAGGAGGGGCAGCACTAGCCACACCGCTCTCTCATTGGTCAACGGCGAAAATGTTCCGCCAATCAGCGCGCACACACAGTTTATTTAGCAAAGCAGTTGTATGGCCTATGGGCATCGAGGCGACAGTTTGGTCATTGGTTACACTGTGGGTCCACCATACCGCATGGTGGAATAAGACACGCAAGTTATATTTACTTGACGACAAAAAATCAACGCTAAAATGATCTAACGGTGAATATAGAGTCACGCGAAGTGAATAAATCACATCTACATGACGCTCGTAGACAAGAAAAAATCGTTGGCCATCTGAAAAAGGTAAATAAATATTTTTCCTAACGGTTTACCCGTATAAATAAAATTGAAAAACAGATTGTAAAGCATATCTCGACTCTGTGAATTGTTGTTTGTCTGGCGCGGTTAATGGCCGCGATAGACTTTCATTATTTTTTTCATTCAATTGAATTAATATAGTACACGTAAATTTAATGTGAATTTAATCGGAAATATACGATAAAATTTTCTTTCATCTAAACGCCTAGGGCTGGAGTAATTTTCACGGGTATTCACACACAAACATTGGAGGAGGTTGGAAACGAGACGCCCCCTGCGTCTTCCACTATCCCTCTCGCCTATCGGTCTCTCGCCGACGACGCTTACAAGGCAAAACGGCGCCGTGCGAACGCCAGTGTGTAGTGTGTGTATATTCCTTGTTGGAAATTTGAGCTGCTGTACGGCGTTCAATGATTTCATTTAATGCCCGCATTAATGTAACGATTAAGTAGGCATTTTTGAGCGAGTTGACTTTGCAGCAGTTTTGTCATCACAATCAGCCCACGAATGACATATTGTCGAAGACAAGAAGCGCGTAAGTTTAGTTTTTCTCTTTTTTTTTCTGCCTCACCAACGCCGGAATGGATTATGGCAGGCGAGAGTGCTATAAATACACTCATCGCGGGGTAAACAAACTTGACCTCATCGGAATTCTTATCATCCAACGCGTTAAGGTTATGTAGACACACGGAATCCGTTAATATCAAAATTGAAGGACACTTGAAAGTTAACAATATTGGATAAAAGCAAGTTTTAAGAGGAAGGCAAGTGATATTATCTGTTATTTTCTGAAGGCTGATGTCGGATCGACAATTGAGAGTTGAGAAAGGTTCGAGTTGGCAGAGAAATACACAACGGGGCGAATGACCTGTGTCGTACGTTGGGTGGTGCTCCCTATTATTCTTTTCTCTCGTATTTTTTCTCATATACTAATATATATTTCTCTCACTCTTTCTATCCATCATTTATCATCGATTGCTTTTCTCACCATCAGTTGAAACAATTAAATCATTTTTTTTTATAGATCACAATAGTGTGGAGCGTTGAAGGAGGTTATTTGTAATTAACGCACGACAATCAACACATTTAACGTTTGTCCCTCTGTGTGCTACACGATAAAAATAAAGGCACAAAGTAATCCGTGTGCGTGGACACTCGGAGCGTCTAAATATGAAGTGGTCACCGGGTGCTCTATTCTGCGAGCAAGTTGGCGAACTCACTCGTGTTTTTTCACAATGGAACGAGTGCGAGCAAACGGTCGTGCTGTATGCCCTGCTTCGTCGAATACCAGCGGTTCAAGCACGTTTTTTGGCACAGGCTGTTCAGCATTCTCTACACTCCCTGTCAGATCTGGACACCCAGGAATTAAACGCAAACAATCCAGGTACACTACAAATCATCTAACATCCCATTAACTCGATTAAAATACCTAATAAATTGTTTTATTTCAGCTTTCATAAATTCTTTGCTATCTGAGTCGACGGAGGTGGCGATAAATCAACTGCTTGCGCATCTTCCGCTGCTTCGACCTGGAAATGTCGAGTGTAAACAGTGTTACCTCGTGGCAATCCCCGAGCTTGTGAGTCACTGCGTGAGTACCGGCCAATACACCGAGCAAACTCAACAATTGTTGAGTTACACTCTAATTCATCCGGCCATCACGAGTCAGGATCGTCGATCGCTGACCCAGTGGCTGCGACACCTCGAGGAACGTATCAGCAGTACGCCGCCAATTCACAGTCTCGAGGAGTACACGACTTCGGCCTGGGAAAATGTGTGGAAACGCTCGTCAAACAAGCAACAACAGTCGAAACAGTGTAACTTGTTTACAAGTCAGTCTGGAAATACATTTAACCTTCAGTTTCCCGCTTCGGTGCCGCGTCAACGCCGATCCAACAGTTTGACACCACCTGTAGCTACTCCGCATCACATTGAAGTGGCGGCGGAGCGTGCTAATAATGTCAACAATGCTACAAAACACAAACCAAGGAGTTTTAGTGTGTCTGGTGATAATTCCAGTGGTTTAATCGGCCTAGGACCACTGAGTCCGCAGAGTTCGTGCGCCAGCAGTGGCAGTGAGGGCCGACTGGATGAGGCATCCACTGGTACACTCAGCAGTGGCATGAGAGATGTTGCAACATGGCTGAAAACACTGCGTTTACACAAATACAGCTATTTATTCACGCAAATGAGCTATGAAGAGATGTTGGCTCTCACTGAGGAGCAACTGGCTGAACAGGGCGTGACAAAAGGTGCTCGGCACAAGCTCGCACTGTCAATTGCCAAGCTCAATCAACGCTACACAATATTGGTCAACTTGGAGAAGGATTTATTGCAACCAGCTCGTGACTCTGCTCAACCTGGATCATTTTCACAAGGGCCTGCTTTACTCGTGTCAACCATCGACGAAATGTGTACTATGCTGACAACGCCATTGAAACCATCTCAAGAAAATGACCCTCAGGATATTCCTACACAGTTTACCAGGGTTCTTGGAAAATTGTGTAGTCGTTTGGCACTGGACAGTGTGGATGATAATATTCTGTGTGGATGTATCAATGTCTTGGAAAAAGTTCTACAACATGACTGTTTTAGTCCGAATCAGAAGGAAAAAGTTCAACAGTGGCGAAGCAGACTTGGGAATCCACGACCTACGCCAAAGTAAGATTGTTTATGAAGAAACAAATTTTTTTTCCGTGCAATTTATTGATTTTTTGCGTTTTTCTTTTGTAGATGGCAACATGGAAATTATGGTTTTGGTAATAGAAGGTACTGTAATCCACATCAACACAGTCACAATAGAAAGACAAGCCTGAATCTCAGCCATATTCATGGAAATCATCCACAAGGAAATAGTTTTATGGTTAGTTCACACAGAAATAGCATCTGTACGTCGTATTTGCAAAATAATCACAGTCATGGAATGAGCTCGGGTAACTTGCGGACAATTCATGTTACGGAAAAACGACCGAGTTTGCAGGAAAATAGCAGTTTAGAGGTTGGTTTTTCAAATTTTTTTTTTTTTTCAAGTCTTTTCTTTTTATTGCGATATTCGATTGTGTATCGATTGTTTTCCTCGGTTTCAGCAGTTGCAGAAAACACTTCAACGCACATTTAGTGCATCACGCGACCAATTTCTCAGTCAAAGTAACACACCACTGGAGACAACAGAGCCTGACATTAATTCACGACTAGAATCGTTGTGTTTACGAATGACTGAGCAAGCTATTGGAGGTTTCGGCGAGGTTTAAACGAAATGGATGCCTTGAATATCCACCAATTGACCAAACTATCATTGACAATGGGGTATGTTATGCTTCGATATAATTTATACAAGTAATAGTTCGTATGACTGACGTTGGATTGATTAAAATCAGCTCATAGATTTACATGCACACCAAATGAAATGTCCGAAATGATAAGTAAAAAAATTGAGGATTAACTTTTTCTCATTTTCCAGACAATTAATATGCTCAATACGAATGTCTTATAAATATTTTTGCATATGTCCGGGTGTTTGTTTTTCTATATATCGCCAATTTATTATATTAATTTTCTTTATTCATCTATAATCATACGCACGTAAGTAAATTGACGAAATTTGACACGCCAAATGGTATTTGAGAGATTGATTTTTTCTTCTAATTATTGGCGATTATTTTAAATGTGCAAAGTAAAACAAATTATATATGTATATTATTATTATGTGTAATATTCAGTTTAACTGATAAATGCGTTATTTGGATTGTGAAAATGAGAGAACGAGGAGTAGAAAGTGATTTTTTTTTTAAAAAAGAAAATTTACTAATGAATCACAATGATAGAAGTAACGATTGTAGAATTGAAACAACAAATAGCAGCTTGATTGTATATGCAATATTGTTTTTTGCGTGTTATCCATTTCGGGAAATGGAATTCTACTAATTTTAATTAAAACTCGTATCTTTTTTCTATTAATTATTCGACTGATTTATATATTTCTTTCTTTTTATTTTTAATGATTCCGTCTAATGTGTGTATATATCTATATAGAAATGTATTTTATCTATACAACATTGTGCACGTTTTAATTGTGCCTGTAATGTGTTCCTGCCAATAACGTGCTGATGAATCACTCATTTTCTCATTTTCTAATCGCATACACGCGTGTGTGTCACATTAATTAAACACTTTTAACGGGGAAAGTTGACTTTGACATTTTTTTTCCGTCTATCTACGTGTATATTTGTGATTTGTACGTATAACTTAACTATGAGAAAGAGTGAACAAACGATGATCGTGTAAAAAAAAAACAGTAATTAAGTTTAATGAATGATTCTTATAGACATATTGAGTAATTACACATAAATCTTTTTTTTCTTCAATCAAAATTCTAAAAACGCATATAAAAACGTGAATTTTTTTTCTAGAAAAAAATCTTTTTTGATTTCAAGCTGTAAATATGAGTGTTTGAATCATTTATTGAATTTTTTGTTTTTCGTTTTAAATTAATTTTTGTAAAAAAAAAAAAAAAAAATCTGGTCTATCGTAAATTTTTTTTTAAAGTGACTAGTTTATTGAAATTGTAATAAAAGAAATTATATCGAAGTGGTGTGAGTGAGTGCAATTTGCATTTTTAATATAGACAAACGAATTGAAGAATTATAAAAATTTTTCGCTGACTGGTTTAAAAGAAAAAATACATTATATATATATATTTAAAAAATTAATAGGGATATAATTGAGACTTGAAAGCTGGCGTTTCAATGTATTAGCAACACTGAATCTTATATTATTTAATATTTAACTTTATTGAATGCATTTATATATTTATGTGAGATCACAGTTTTCCGATTGAATTCAGTTATAGTTATTCTTTTTAAAAATAGTTTTTTTTTCAAGGTCTTAAAAAATAGCTTTTTAATAATTTAAACGTCCCGGTAGTCATTCTTTGCAGGAGATTTCTTTATTTTGCTCCATTGTATGTAGCTATGTTTTATATTTCATATTTATTATCAATTTACTTTGAAAAAAAAAAAATTTTTTTTCTGATGTTTAAACGTAAATTTTCCAATTTTTCTATCAAAGACTAGTAAAACTATTTTTAGAGCTCAATAATAAATATTTCACTCAATTTTTTATACAAATCCATATCAATTTTGTTTTTTTGCATTGGTATATATTTAACTAATATTAATATATTGCTGGATAAATAATTGATAATATTGGATAAAGTGATGCACATTCATTGTCAATCATTCTGAAAAAAAAAAAACATTAGCTTTCAATCCTTATTAAATAATTTATAGCGAAAAAATAAAAAGAACATGTGCGGTCATGTATAATAATATGCTTATTCACATCGAAATCTGTGGCTTTAAATTGTAACCGTACATACAAAAAAAAAAAATGAAAAGAAAAAAAAAACATTCTACTACTAACTAATGGGCGTTTTATTACTTTCAATGAATAATACGAGGTTGAAATAGACGAAAAAAATAGAAAAAAGTAGAAAAAAAAAAAAAATGAGCGAGGGTGAGAGAATGAACGAAAAATGGAGAGAGAAAAAAAAATCACAGCCTTGCGGTATAGTATCTTAGTAATATTCTTCGTGCAGCAAAGAATTGAGGGAATAACATAATGTTAATAATGCGAATTTAAATTAATGCGAAAAAAAAAAAAAAATACTGAAAGACTGACAATTTCGCGCGCCTCGGGTAGAATATTAGAAAAGACCGAAATAAAAATGGATATTAAACAAAAAAACAAGTTTTTTTTTTTATATTAAGTGATAATTATTAATTGATCTCTTATTATCACTTAATTTTTTTGTTTTCAACCACACAATTTTAATTAAATGCAATTAAATGACTACGTTGGCGCGTGAATGAAACAATTGGAAGACTGCAGAAAGGGAAAAAAAACCTGTCAAAATAATAATTGAATAATGAAAGGTATTAATTTGAAGAAAAAAAAAAGTTTGAAAAAAAATAATAAAAAAAAAAACTAAAAAAAAACTTGAAAATGAAAAAAAAAAAACATTAATAAAATTATTGGTAGTAATTTTTCTAGAATTATTGCTCGAAAATACATAATAGTACTATATTTAGATTTAGAACTTGATAATCAATCCAATTTATGAGCAAGACTTTTGCTGAGATATTGCTGTATATCGTCATAAAACAAACAAACAAACAAAAAATAATTTTCACGATATTTAGGCACTATATTTGAAAGAAAAATGAAAATATCGAGTGTAAAAAAAAAAATGTGTGCATTAAAAAAAGAATCATTTAAATATTGAAGAAGATAGAAAAATTCAGTTTTTTAAACAATTACAAATATAATAATAATTTTTTTAATGTAAAATTTTTTATTTTGTCCAATCACAATTGTTATTGTCACATTTTATGAATTTTTTAAAGAAACAAACAAAAAAAAGCTAGTCAACTGAATTAGTGTCATTTTAATAGACACACTCATACACCGACACAGTGCATTAATATTATTATTATTTACGGTATATCTATTAGCCTGAAATAATAAGTAAAGCACCTAACGAAAACCACACTGAAATACAGTCGCAATGATCTGAGAGTAATTGTGCTGAAAAAAAAGAAACGAAAAGTGGAATATAAGGTTTGATTATTTAATCTTCACGTACTGAAACAAAATAAACATATAACTTACTGTGAAATGCTAGGCTAGAGCAACAAGATTGAGTATAGAGAACTATATATAGTAAATATAACGAGCTAAGAAAATGATTAAGACTGTTTCAAGAGACTCCATGTAAACGAACCGATGGAATTTCTTTTTTGTGTAATAATTACTCAAAAACGAAAGCATACAATACCTAATAATCTATTATAAAGGCAGGACCTAAACAAAACAAAAATGAAGAGAAATGGGAGAAAAACTTGTCAGCAAATCAGCAGCAAAAAAATCCATCAAGGGTCAAATAGGTGCCACAAATCTAATAGATGGCCGAATATTATTATTCTTTTTTTCAACTATAAAAAAATCATATAGATTTTTTTTCACAATTATCATATCTCACCGACATTTATTAAATAATCGCTAATCTACATATACATATATAATAATAATAATAAAAATAATAATAATCCATAAAATACCACCAAAACCACCACAAACGTATTCGACATCCCGGTATGGATTTTTAAATCATAAATAACACATGAAAAAGGGGAGCTCTGTATTTTATCATTTAAGTGAAAAAAAAAAAAAAATTGAGATTGTATATTTCAGGTAAAAAAAAAAGCGTTAAGGTTGTACTTAGACCTGCGAGGGGAAAAAACAAGTATGTTGGTATAATTAATCGAGTTTTGCGGCTATTGTTATGTTAAGCAAAGAAAAAACACATTGATAATGACACACGAAATGACCTCAGGCTAAACAAATTTTTTGTTATATTTAATAATATTTGTTTGGTGTGAGAAAAAAATTTTTTTGTTGGCCAAACACCTGCAAGCCACATTGCTATGCCTAATGTGAGTGTGTATGTAGCGGATAAAATGTGCTTTAGGACGAATTATTTAGTGATTGTATGGTCACACACGGTGTCTCCAAAGATAACCCAGATAGCAAAAGCCTCGTGTATCATTCGCATGATGAATAATTTTGAGGCAAATAAAATATTTAGGCTTTGAAAATTATTGTTTTTTGCTTTTATGCGAAAAAGATGTGCATTTATGCTCGATTAATTTTGAAATTAATGAATCTAGTGCTTGGAAAAAAATTATTATTATTATCTTTTTTTTGTCGATATTTAACAGACTCCTCTTACTCTTAATAACATCAGGTGTTGCTAACTGGGATAATTTATTTATGTAAGCCAGACAACTTGTAAAAAAAAAAAAAAAAACGCATTTTTGTACTGTTACGAAGTTGATAATGGGAAAATAGACGAAAGTACCCTAACGTTGTAGTGTGGACAAGAAAATCCACTTTTCAATAAAAAGTTTTTCATACGCATATTGGTAGAAAATTCAATTTTTTTTCAGAGTTCGCAGCACTATACCATGTAATTCCTCGAACTGTGGCCCGAAATCCTATCCCATCATTACGATATTTCTAGTTAAAATGTACTCGACGAATTTTGATTTAATTACTGTAAATCTTTTGTTTGATTGATATGTAGGCTCAAAAATGATCGAAACTACGATTCAAAAAGGACTCAATATTATTTTTTGATGATTGTTTATATTATTAGTAAAAGTTGAGAACATTTTAATTACTAATATTTCGATAAAGATTTGAGTTTCATAAATTTGATTAAGAACCTTTTTTGTAGCTCATAATAATAAAATTGTTTACAAAAAAGGTTTTATAAAAAAATTTTCTATATTCAATCGTTTTTTAAAGATCGTTTTTTAAATTTAAAATATAGCTAGATAATTTTCTATCAGTAAATATTTCTGTCACCTCAAAAAACGCTAAGTATTTTAATTTTCTATCAAACTCAATATCTCCCGGAGAATTACCATCCCACATCAGATGCCAACTGCACGTCAGTAAGTAAAAATCTAATGCCGATGTCATAGAAAATTGTAATGGTCATTTTAGATGGGCATTAGTTGGATATCTAAATAAATGAAATGTGGTCTGTATATATAAGTAATATTTCCTTAACTAGGGAAATGATTAATAGTCTATGGGATTATAGATTCACCTCTGGATTCCGTAGGATCCAATTCGGGTTTCGGTGAAATTTTTCTTTTTTTCTTTTCAAATTGGCATTGTTTATTTTTTACAGTATATTTTATGTAGCACAACAATTAATTTACTTTATATAAGCAATGATTCAACGCTTGAATAATAAACGAAGGTTTTTTTTAATTTAGTTTTTTGGAAATTGTGGCTACGGATCGATAGTTACAGAAAATTCTATTAAACATTTTTTATATAAAATTCGATTCCCCACAATTTATGCAGTGTATATTTCTGCGATATCTTGTGAATTTACCGAGTTATCACAAAAAAACTAACATTGATTTAGGTTTTTCAACGATAACTCGATAAATAAAGGTGATATCAAAAAATATTACCTGTGATAAATTGTTGGGAATTAAATTTCCTACAGAAAACGTTGTATAAAATTTTCTGTAACTATCAATCTTTAGCCATAAATCGCAAAAAACTGAAACGCAAAATGAGAAGGGGGGACCGGTACCGGTCCCCCCTTCTCATTTTGTAATTCAGTTTTTTGCGATTTAGAGGGGATGATTTTTTGAGAAGGGGGGACCGGTCCCCCCTTCTCATTTTGTAATTCAGTTTTTTGCGATTTATGGCTAAAGATTGATAGTTACAGAAAATTTTATACAACGTTTTCTGTAGGAAATTTAATTCCCAACAATTTATCACAGGTAATATTTTTTGATATCACCTTTATTTATCGAGTTATCGTTGAAAAACCTAAATCAATGTTAGTTTTTTTGTGATAACTCGGTAAATTCACAAGATATCGCAGAAATATACACTGCATAAATTGTGGGGAATCGAATTTTATATAAAAAATGTTTAATAGAATTTTCTGTAACTATCGATCCGTAGCCACAATTTCCAAAAAACTAAATTAAAAAAAACCTTCTTTTATTATTCAAGCGTTGAGTCATTGCTTATATAAAATTTTCTGTAACTATCGATCCGTAGCCACAATTTCCAAAAAACTAAATTAAAAAAAACCTTCTTTTATTATTCAAGCGTTGAGTCATTGCTTATATAAAGTAAATTAATTGTTGTTCTACATAAAATATACTGTTAAAAATTAACAATGCCATTTCGAAAAAAAAAAAAAAATGTCATCACTCGGATTTGATCCCGCGAGGTCCAGTACGATGGGCGAGCACTTAATCCTATACACCATCACACATTCTCTCAGTCGAAGGAATATTACTTATATATAAAAAACACATTTTATCCATCTGAAAAAGAATTTTTTTTTATAATTTCAGCGCAGTAAAATTGTTTTTTTTTTTTCAATATAAATTAAGAAAACAGTATTTTATTTTGCTGCTATGGATCAAGGTCGAATTCGGCAAACCGCTGACTGTTCAACTAAGCACTCTTGAGCGTTTCCGAGCATGCGTTTCATGCACCCGTAGAAATCCAGATCTTGGTAGAGATTGCACTCAGGGCAATTATTGTCCGTATGCCGTGGCGCCTGCGTAGGCGCCCCATGGGGCCTTGAAATAAAAAAAACTGTATCCACTCCTCCAAAGAATGACAAACACAAAATTGTAAATTAATTCATAACACGTCGACACATGTATTTTTATTAAAACTTATTCCATTGCAATAGATAAATACGATTATTTTATACGAATTTCAAATTCGAACGAGAGACTGCAGAGTGAAGTGTAATCATATATGAACCAAGTAAACCTCAATTGTCAAATATGAACGCAAATTCCATTGCCGATATTGAACAGCTAGAACCTTCGATTGAAAATGTAATCGAACAAAAATCATTGAAATGGATATTTGTTGGAGGTAAAGGAGGAGTCGGGAAAACAACTTGCAGGTAATAATTACTCAATTTTTTTAACCTCAATAAAAATCCATTTTTGCAATAAAAATCCGTCTTTTTTAGCTGCTCATTGGCTGTACAATTGTCAAAAGTACGCGAAAATGTGCTTATTATTTCAACCGATCCAGCGCACAATATTTCCGATGCCTTTGATCAAAAATTCAGCAAAGTTCCGACAAAAGTTCGAGGCTTTGATAACCTTTTTGCTATGGAGATTGATCCAAATGTCGGTATTACTGAATTACCTGAAGAATATTTCGATAATGATAACGGTAAGTGTTGGAAAAATTGTTTAAAATATTTTCTAGACCCTTCTTAATAATATTATGTTAATATTATGTCATATTTTAGTGGCAGGTGGTGAGGCAATGCGGCTCAGTCGCAATGTAATGCAAGAGATTGTCGGTGCATTCCCGGGAATCGATGAAGCAATGAGTTATGCTGAAGTTATGAAGTAAGAAATTATTTTATGTCAATTTTCTAATCCATATAAACTACCAACAAAAGCTTTATATCTGCAGGTTGGTCAAGGGAATGAATTTTTCGGTTGTTGTATTCGACACAGCACCAACTGGACACACATTAAGACTTTTATCATTCCCTCAAGTTGTAGAGAAGGGTTTGGGTAAGCTTATGCGCTTGAAAATGAAACTCAGCCCATTTATTACCCAGGTAAAGTTTTTTTTAAAAAACTTTAGTCCGTTGAAATTGTTTAATACTTGAATTATTTGCAGATGAGTTCACTCTTGGGAATGACGGATTTTAATGTCGACTCGTTCTCGAACAAAATTGAGGAGATGTTGGCAGTGATTCGACAAGTTAATGAGCAATTTAAGAATCCTGAGCAAACGACATTCATCTGCGTTTGCATAGCTGAATTCCTGTCTCTCTATGAGACTGAGAGGCTCGTTCAGGAGTTGACAAAATGCGGCATCGATACTCACAATATTATTGTTAATCAATTACTGTTTTTAAAAGACGGTGATGTGCCTTGTAGGCTCTGTCTGGCCAGACATAAAGTTCAGAAAAAATATCTTGATCAGGTAACCTAAATATCATTCAAATAATACAAAAAAAAAAACACAAACCAACAACTAAACTCGGCTAAATATATTGCAGATCATGGATCTCTATGAAGATTTCCACGTGACGAAGCTTCCACTGCTCGAGCGCGAAGTTCGAGGTGTTGAACATGTAAAGCAATTCTCGGAAAACCTCGTGAAACCATATAAGCCTTGAAAATAAACACCATTATTCAGCAATAATGCATAAATAATGCTAATTCTTTAAAATCATGTATAAAGTAAAGCAACTTTTTGAAGCACCTTTCAATGTCGCAATTTGTTCGACAATTCCAATCAATCAATAAATTTTTTTAGTTGCAGTATTTTCATTTTAATTGTATTAGAATATTTTTTTCAATTAATCTGGCTATTTAATTTGTTAATTATATTAATTTATAAACTGGAAGGTCATATAATGTCGTCATGCGCACAGGGTGCTGTTGAAAAGTCCGAGTACCAGCCATCATCGATATGATTCGACGGGAATAAAAATTAGTATACGCTTAAAAATTAACCAGAGGCTTTTACAAGCCAATAAAGTATATATAAAAAAATAGTGGTGCAATGTTTTCGTTGATTTATGGATAATAATGCGAGTAAGGCTCGTGAGAAGTCTGTTGGTGTTAGCGTTACTGGGTAACATAATAGTTTGGCACAAAATATGGTGGTTATTTACGGCCCAACACTCTTTTCAACCAGCTCCACCACGAATTAGCGAGGACAATCCGCACAAACTTCATCGTCGTCTCGCCAGGCTCATTACAATTGTTATACGTCAGTTTGAATCGTTTGAAAATGATGTTTCAGCGACTGTTGATTCGGTGCTCAAGTATTTTCCAACAATGCCCATTCTTATTGTGTGTAATGAGCTGCCTTATCCTCCACTTGAGCTGAATTTTCTCAATGAAAGCCTGAAAAATGTCAGGCTTATTAATCTCCAGCCGGATTTTAATCACTCGTTTGACGAGAGGAATCCGATGTACTACATCCACACAAAATTCGTCATGTTCTTGCCTGATGCCACGAGAATATCGTCTAAACAAATTGTGCAGGTATTTATTATGAAGAATTAATTTTGTGTGTTTATTTGTAAATGGTGTTGTTTTTTTTTTTTTTCAGGAAGCATTGATTCACGTGACGGAACCCAAGGCTGTTGCTATACCTGTCAGTAAAAATCCGTTAAATTGTTTGGAATTGAGTCTACGACTGAAAGAATGGAGTTTACAAATTTCAAAAATTTCCGGAGCTGTTTGCGATGCTGTTTCTGGGAAACATGTTACTCTGATTGAAACTGCAACTCTGACACGACTGTCGGATCCTTTTATGCTGCCATTTATGGACGCACTGTATCTGCAAACTTCTACAGCCAATATTAAAGTGAGTGTTTTTTATGGATTCTGATTCAAAACTGAGCAGAAATTTTTTTTTTATGCATGAAAATTAACATTTTAAATCGGGAAAAAAATATTGGTATTTGAATTTTATAAAAAAATAAAGGTTTTGATTTTATATTTTACAAAAAAAAAACTGTTAAGAAATTTTTTAAAATAAGGAAATATCATTTAAAAATGATTTACAAATCAAGAGGGTGTTAAAAAAAAATTCTCTCGCTATTTCAAATCAAGATATCATCAAAACTGTTAAAGATAAAGATTTTTTTCTAGAAACCTTTTTTGTAGAGAATTTTATTAGCTACAAAATACGTCCGTAACAAAATTTGCTAAACTCGCGTCCTTATCAAGATATTCACAGTTTAATGATTTCCAACGTTTTTCAACTAGTATAGAGCTTATATAAAAAATTCTAGCTTTTTAAAATCGAAATATCTTTAAAACTACTTAAGATACTGATTTTTTTAAAAATACCTTTTTTGTAGAGAATTTTATTAGCTACAAAATCTATCCTTACAAAAATTCGTCTAACTTGCATCCTTATCAAGATATCAGCAAGTAAGAAAGTCTGAATTTTTTCGCAACAAACTTTTTTGATTTTATTCACATGAATAATTTTGAAAAATTTATTTGCATCATTAATGTATTTTGCCAGATTGAAATATTAAAAAATCACCAATTCCACGAGGGAAAGCCGCTGTTTCGCAGTCAGCAATCGCAATGGAAGTTGCAGCAATTGCATCAAAAGCAAGAGCGAGCGATGTTTGAAAAGTTGGGAATAAAGCGAGTAACACGTGCATCAGGCTCGGTCGAATGGTTTGGATGTACACGGGACACTCCTCGGTGCTTTGGATCAATCGTGAACGGTGTGCCATCCTACCTGTATCAAAACCGCTATACTCCGCCGTGCTGTTTGGCCGGATTGCGGAAGGTTGCCCACCATGTTTTTGATAAATTGGAGGAAGTTGGCATCAGATATTGGCTGGAAGGTAGCTCGCTACTGGGCGCAATGCGTCACGATGATATTCTTCCATGGGACTATCAGGTCGAAGTCGGTGTTAATCGTGACGATCTGAATCGCTCGCCCTGGCTCGTAAAAGCTCGAAATAAACCGGTTGTTGACAACTACGGTTTTGTCTGGGAAAAAGCTACTGAAGGACAATTTTTCAAAGTTCACTACTCCAAGTTTAATCGATTACACGTAAACTTACTTCCTTTCTATGTGAGAAATGGCACAATGACGCGAGATTCTTGGTTTTTGAAAAATCATGACTTTCCAGAACAATTTTTACATCCTATGTCGACTATCGAGTTTGCTGGAAGGCAAGTATCCAGTCCAAATAATATTAGAGATTTTCTAGAGATTAAGTATTATAAAGGAATAGTTGAGAATACAGAATTACCTGGAAAAATCTTTAATTAAGTTTAATAGATTATTTTTTTGTTTATTTATTGTTTAGAAAAATTTTTATGAATGTTTTCGATTTGTTTAAGGATGTATGAAAGGTACAATTACTATCGAAAATTTCCTTGTTAAAGAAATTAAATCCCATGTCTAAAACCAAAAATGAATGGTGTGAATAAAAAATTATTAGCTATATTAAATCCAAATATCTTTGAAAATACTAAAGATAGAAATTTTTCTCACGAAATCGATTTTGTAGAGAATTTTATTAGCTATAAAAAAGGTCCTAAACAAAATTTCATTAATTCACATCCTTATCAAGATATTAGCAAATATTATATCACATGTTTAAAAATCTAGAAAAGTATGTATACAGAAATTATTTTGCTGTTATAAATCAAAATATTCCTGAAACTATTGGAGATATAGATTTTTATCAAAATACCTTTTTTGTAGAGAATTTTATTAACTACAAAAAAGGTCTATAACAAAAACCGTCTAATTTGGATTCTTTTAAAGGATATATATTAAGAAGTATAACGTGCTCAAGTTTTCGGCGATATTTTTGGTTTTAGACACGAGAAATTTCTTCAAAATATAAAAATGAGAAATGTTTTTTTTTTTTTTTATTTTTAATTTGACTAAGGAAGAAATTGTCGAAAAAATTCTCTTATTCTCCTTTGCTACGATTTTTATATAGCGAAAATATAGCGAAAATGACGTAAAAATATTTGACTAAATTTTTATTCTTTTGCTAATAGAAATATAGGGAATGGTGCCAATAATAATACTCTCTTGATAGAAACAATAGTGCTAAAAAAATACAAAATGCACATTTTACAATATGTACATATATTAAATTAAATTGTAAGCCTCTGATATTTCATTGCGATTTATTGAGATATCATGTGATAACCACAAGGGAATCTCTCAGAATTTTATTTCAATAAAAATTATAATTTCAACAAACAGTTTTATTTACCTTAACGTCTTGTGATGAGGTTAAAATCGGTGATTCTCGAACAAAGTTCAAATTCTGCTGGATTTTGATAAAAAATTTCCGTAAAGATTCGCCACCACATTTCCAGCGGCAGTTTCTCCATTTTTTGAGGTTAAACTTTTCGCCTTCGTTAAATATGTTATTTATTACACAATAATAAAAAAATCTACACAATAATTGTATCCAAAATGTACGCTAACAGCAGCCTCAGATATGCACAAAACTGTTGCGATAACCGATTGTTACCGATAACCAAACGACAATTGGGATATATATCTGTTTATCTGTCCATGCTGCTGCGCTAGGTTTCCGGTATTCTGGTCCGGATTGACTGGAAATCTTTTGAAGGGCCTTTTTGCTCTATATAAGCTAGGCAAGAATTCGCGTTGATGCCCCTGTCGACCAATAAGTGACGGTACATGAATTTCTCGACAAATATAAAACAATAATAAAAAAATTTCTTGAATAAGAAAAATCGAATGAGAATCGAGTAATATTGAATTCCGTTTCTTTTTCGCGTTTGTATCTCTCAGTTTTCAAGACAATATATAGATATTTTTCAAAAAATCTATATAACAGTAGGTATAGTATATAACAACAATATATTTTATATATTTTTTGTAGGAAACTCAAAATATTTCTACTACCACAAAATTCAGTACACATTCTTTTTAAACGTAGCAGGAACGACGCATGCACCAAGTACAATAGGCACGGCACAGCGTAAGTGATGCAATTGCATTAATGCCCAAGAAAAATAGCAATAAGGTCTCTAACAAAATTTGTCTCATTTTCATCCTCATGGAGGATATTAGGAAGTCAGATGTGCTCAATTTTTTGGTAATCAATATTTACGTAACGATAAAAACTTTTTTTTTCATTTCAAGTTAAAAAAAATTATCAGCAAAATTTCTTTTTTCTTTGACACGATATTTAAATTATAAGAATGGCACAATAATATCTGATTAAAATTTTGATCTTTTTCTTATGGAAATTTATCAGGGAACGATGTCAATAATAACACTCAAAAGATTATAAGCCTCTATAGTTTCGTTGTGATTTATTGAAACATCATGTGATATTCACAAGAAAACTCCGAATTTTATGGCAATAAAAATTATAATTTACTCTTCAACAAACGTCTTTAATTTACTCTAACATCTTCTGGTGGGGTTAAAATAGGTGGTTCCCGAACAAAGCTCAACAGTCGCTCAAGTTTTAAAGCTTCCAACTCGGCGTACGATAAATGAACTTGTTTTTTACTCGGTTTTACTTTAATCCTCAAATTTGGCGATAATTTGAGTGTATTTACTGTGCCCCTGTATTAAAAAATTAATTTGAAAATTCACAGTAAGAATTTCAAGAAAATTACTCACTTATCATCGCCCACAATGATGAATGGAAGCTCACTGTTGAAAGATAGCCTCGTTAATTTACTTCTTTTTTTGCTGACAACTGGTTGACTGCAAATCGGCCGATATTTGTTGACATTCAAATCGAATACCGTGACTTTTCCGTCATTTGACACACAAGCCAACACGGTTGAACTGTACGGAGCCCATTTCACGTCTCCAATAGGAATGCCAAGATCAAACATGAATAGAGGTTCTCTAAAAAAATAAAATTTGTTGAAAATTAAATTGTTTTTCGATATTTAGCTCGTGAATTACAGCCTGTTATCTTCCCAGATTTTAATCCTCCAGTCTCCAGAGCAACTTGCAAATATATTTGAATTGTAATGATTAAAAACAATTCGATACACTGGCATACTGTGAGCTTCATTGTATGTCTGCATGTAAACATTGCTGAAAGCCGTGTTGCATTTGTAAATCGTGCCTTCCTCGGTCCCAACAAGAAATATATTACTGTCCGTGGGATGAAATGCAATGCATGTTCCACATCCTTCGAAAAAAAAGTTCATATTTCAAAATCGATATATTTTTTTCATTAATATCTTGCCAACTCAGTAGATACGTGGAATAACGAAAAATATTATGAAAAATAAATGATTAGAAATTTAATTTTCTACAAAAAATCTAGAATAAACTTTTTCATTATTTTGCTTTATTTTCGCTATATTGTAAAAATTAAGAATTTTAAAAAATCAAAAATTTCTCAAAAACTACAAAAGATAGAAAAAAATTTTATTTACATTTTTTGTAGGCAATTAAATTTCCAATCATTAAACTTCAGTAATATTTTTCGATATCTCGCTTATTTATCGAGATATCGATGAAAAAAAAAAAAAAATCTTCAACATAACAAAATTTCCGAGTTAAAAATTCAAAATTTTGTTCAAAAAAATTTTTTTAACTCAACTAAACGTCCTCAAATTCTGTTTTGATACAACTATTAAACCTATTTTACATGTTTTCAGTTTACCTTTGAGAGTGATTAACGTGCCATCAGGTCCTGGAATCGCCGGTCGATCCAAATACAGTGTCATAATAGTGGTCAAACCCAACTCGTTTTGATTCAAAACCCAGTGATTTATTTTCCCATCGATGCTCACACTGTAAAACGTGAGATTTCCTTCCTCCGTGTCCGGCGCCCACCGAACTTCCCACACAATGCCCGCGTGTTTCTGCGAAACTTGATTGCTCCTGTATTGCGGCATTGTTGATGGCAGCATAACATTGTAAACCGCAACCACACCATCCATTGTGCCTATTTATTACATTTTTTTCCATCTAAAACATTATTTCACACCACAAATAATATTTACCGATGACCAGAAGATGAGGATGTTGCGTGCTAAAATCCAAACACATGACTGGAGACTCTGTCGTGCAGATCCACTCGGGATACGATGGATTTTTGAGACTAAACAGACACACGCAGCCATTCGACACTGGACTCTCGAAGGATACTGAAAAACCAGCCTCGTTAAAGGTTAAAAAAATTTATTTTACATTTTTTTTCGATACCTACGTGATCCATATGCAACTGCAAACAGGTCGTAGTAGCGAGCATTGAAGCAGAGCTCGGTAACGTCATGCTTTTTCGTTTTTTCAAATTGAAATTTCCACAGAGGCAGTAGAGATCCTTCCCCATCCTTGAATTCATCACTTGGATCATTCCAGTAGCGATAATCTGCAGAGTAACACCGTAATGTACTGCTAAAATAATAAAAAAAAAAAACATTTTCTCTCGTCATACCATGAGATATTTCATCGAAAATATTTTGATTGACCATTCGCTCGAGTGTTTTTGCAGCCTGCAGCATCCGTTGACTAACTGCCGCGGCTTCCTGCTGTGTTTTCTTCTTTAAATCCTCCTTTTTGGGCTGAGCTATCGCCAGTTTTCGATCCTTTTCCTTCTCCCGCTGCTGGTTGGCATAGTTTTCCTGTAAAAATCGATTTAGGAATGATAAAAAAATGATTTATCAAACTTTTTTTTATAGTTTCTGCATGTACGTACTTGATATTCATCGTATATTGTCCATTGAAACACGTGGGAGTTGAAGGTTGCCGTAGGTGGAGGTACAGTCTGCGTACTCATGTCCTGAAACATTAATTTAGATATTTTTAACCTGTTTAAAAGGATTTTTAAACATTTTTTTCACGTACTCTAACTGGATTGACGTAGGTAAGTGCAGCTCTTTCGCAAAAATTAAATTGATTTGGAACTTTTTTTGGCTTAGTAGCACCCAAATCTTCTTCATCAGCTTCAACTTCAGGCTCAGCACCAGTATCACCCGGTTTTTCATCGTTTTCTTCATCCCCTGTAAATAAAGTTCGATTAGTAAATTTTTTATTGCCTGATTTTTTGGTAAATAACAAGATTTCAAGGTTTGAATCGTCAAAAAAATTTCGTTCCCCATTAATAATATCATCCCCTAGCACATGTACCTGCTTCTCCCTCGTCTTCAGCTTCTCCTTCGAGTTCTAACACGTTCTCCGAGGCTGTTTCCTTCACTGAATCCGCTGCGGCTACTTTTATTTAATTTTCATCTTGAAAAAACAAGTATATAGAATGATTCTCACAGGCATTTCATACCAGTATCACCGCCACTCAATTGTTTTTTAGCCTCCTCGGACTCTCGGTGCAACAGAGTTCCAGTAACATTCAGCAGCGTCACAATATTCGGTGGATTGCTTACGTTGATAAAAGCACCATCTTTCCAGGACCACTCAACGAGTGATTCTGGCGGCCGGGAGGAATTCATCGTCAGTACTCGAACAATTTCTTCTTGCAATTCCTAAAAATTCAACAAATCCAACTATAATTATCACTTTTTACTGCGGTAAAATCACTTAAACTCACGGCTTCCGTGAGGGAAAGTTGATCCTCAGGTTTTAAAAACGATTTTCCTCGCAGCCACTCCATGTCTCCCATGCTCAAGTCTACCTTGGACGTTCGACTCCTCGTAAGACTGATCTGCAATAATAAATACCAAGTTGTGAAATTGATTATAACCTCGAAGAACCGAGCAGCTCACCTCCCGGCTGGCTTCTGAAATTTTCGACGCTGTTTTCTTCATCGAGTAAGGCATTGTCAAGGCACCAATGTAATTTAAACTATCAAAACTAGTGGTTAAAGTTGTCTCAGTGGCCTTTAAGTCGGTAAATTTATGAGCTGGAACCGCCCACGACAATATCACAATCTTAACCGCGACAATATTTGTTTTTAACAGGACGTTACTATGACGACAATGAGAAGTTATATATGAATAATTAATGTAAACTACATTTTTAAATGGATTAATCGTGTATTTTTTTTTTAGAATTCTTATAATAATTAAGTCTGAAAATGTAACTTGAGAGCCGGTTGCTATAGGACACTCGCGCTGCGTGTTTTTGCTCTGTGACGAAGAAAAATCAATATCCACATGCTCCATCATACGGTGGGGCTGACTCGGCTCAGTTTGCTCTACAGCCAGTGTATTGCATGTGTCTATAAAATTTTCTCAATCACGTTTTGCCCAAAAGTACGGCTGTGTTATCGAAAACAAAGCCAATAACAAATATGTTGATTTTGCAGGATCAATAGAAAAAATAAATTTTAGAAGGTCACAGCAGCCACACCGGCTGGCCATATGGATGAAAAATACTGTAAATACATCATACATAAGTGCACGGCAGATATTAATTAAGAACGTATTGGAAGTACAGTTTTTGCTGTAAAAAACTGAATTTTCTTCAATATATTATGATGAAAAAAAATTTTTTTTTTATATTGGAAATTAGTGGAAGGTCATGCTACTGGTATTTAAGCACCAAAATTATTAAATTATAATATTTATTAAAGAAATTTTAAGGTACGTAAATAGGATTCTGGTATTAGCGTTTTTTCTTATAAAATAAAATTTTTTTGATACTAGAGAAATTAATTAACGTTTTCATCAGGCTGATTTATTCTCTCATGTGGGATTAATACTCCGAAAAATGAATAATTTAGAGTTTTATTAATAATTTTTATTGTAGATTATGAAGAATTATACAAAAATCAAAATAAGCCATGAAAATTTGCAATCAAACAATAAGTCGAAAAGATTCACGTTCAGAAAGCGTCAGAAACTAAAATCTCCTTTCAGTCCAATAAATGTTAATAAATAAACAACATAATCAAATAATTTTAAAACTAACATAATAAAATGATTTTTTTTTTATTTTCAGTAGAAAAAAATTTTTTTTCCCTTATTAGATATTGATAAAATATCAGTTTTTCAATACAGAAACTTTTAGCAGGGTTCTTCCTCTCTAGACATCCTTAAAAAAATTATAGGCCGCTTGATTGTGTTGGCAGGGTAATTATGGAGGACAGTGGGATAGATAGCGACCCGAAACCTGTCAATCCAGCTGAAGACGAGCGACTATTCTTTGTGAGTATATTGACAATCTCATTAAACGCATACACGCGTATTAATTAATACAATAATTTATTAATAATTCTGCAGACGAGTGACAGCAGTTGTAGCAGTAGTCAAGCGCAACCGGCAAAACGGAGCAGTACCAAGCAGTTGCAGAAGAAATTAGGTCAGTTTATGCAGACGATAAATTTTTTTTATGTTCTATAATGATAGTTTTTGATGTAGAGGCCCGAATCGAGCAGGCAAAACGCATTCAACGCGGTCCGAATTACATCAAACTGTCGGGGAACGAGAAAAACATCGTTTCAGGCAGTTCAACTGGATTAATTCCATTTACCAAGTTGTCAATACCCAACAAACCTAATGATCAACATCCTCTCGTGGAGTATTGGCAGAGTGATACAGAGAGGTAAGTGTCGAGTGTTTTTAATGGGGAAAAATGGAGGTATAATGAAGATTTTTTTTCGATTTTTAGTGAAAATGAAACGACTCTGTTCCCATTATCACGCGGTAAGGACAATGGAAAACACAAACAAGATTTGACGGATACATTCAGCGTGGAGGAGATGAGTGAGGAAAGCGAGGATTCTCTGAATCTTGGCCCGACTAAATTATTTCATCCCCAAACTCGTACATATACACCCGATGGATGCTTCAACTGTCACTGTCACATTTTATAAGATTAATGACTGTTAAATTGCCAAAAAATATGAAATAACTGCAGTGGATTAGTTGGATATTCGTCTAGGCATATGAAATAATTTTTTTCATTTATATCGCGTCATTAATGACGAAATAGCGCATTTTTTAAGTCTCGAAGTTAACAATTATTGAATATTTTTAAGATATCGGTTTTTATGATTTTTTTGTTTGGCAATAACTTTGTAAATATTAAAAATACGAAAAAATGTCATGAGAGTCAAACAATTGGGAATTACATTTGCTACAAAAAATATAGAATAACATTTTTCTGTATCTCTCTTAGTTTTTGAGAAATTGATTTTTTTTAATTTTTATTTTTCAAAATATCTCGAAAATAAAGCAAAATATAGGAAAAATTTATTCTTTAATTTTGTAGAGAATTAAATTTTCTATTATTTGACTTTTATAACAGTACTGAATTATTGAAATATTAATGAAAAATATATTATACACCCTTTTGGTATTAGTGACGCGACAATTTTCCATGTCTTCCGCATATTTTTGCCTCGATATTCGCGTTGTAATATTATTTATGCTATATTATCAATTTTTGACTAAATTTTCGTACAGCAAAAAAACTTAATCCATTATGTCCTATCAGTTCTGCGACAGCTACATTTCTATGCATTTTTACGTCCTATAATTTATTAATTGTATAAATATACAATCAATATTGTATAATACTATATAACTGAACTCTGTATACCCCCTGAATGTCGGAGAAAAGTCTATATGAATGTTAAAAAAAGAATAAATGATAACAATGTTGAAATAAAAAATACTTCTTGTCAAACAAATCTTTAAAAAAAAAATTCAGCCGGAAAAAAATATTTTTTTAGGACTCTAGTAACAAGATAAATTTCGGACAGCGATTTCAGTGGGAATCCGTTGGAAGGCGCTCGCGTGAGCACGGGTGCGGGTCCAGGGGTGAATAAGAGCACGAGAGCAACGTCGGAGTGAAAGAGGGGTTGGTTTTGGCGAGTGACAAGGCGGGGCGCGTAATCGTGGACGGTGCGAGGAAGTCAGAGCCAGTGTGAGGCCGGCTGCCAGCCGCCCAACGTCGTCATTGGATTTGCGCACTGGTATATCAATATCGACGTGATATAAATTTATACATCTGCACCAGCAAAACCAGTCTACAATCATCATGCACTGTTACATAAATCACACGAGGAAGAAAAATCAAGGCAGCATGATAGACACAGGGCGAAAAAAAATCCTTAGCCAGCTTGAAACAACGGAATTTTGTTGAAATCGGTGGCATTTGGATCAATGAAAGTGGCAACTAGGGTGAAGGACACTTTGGCAAGCGTCAAGTAGGTACACTGAGAGGATCACGCACTCGCTGAGGAATATCAGAGAAAAAGCGGATATACCTGAGAAGGAAGAAAGTCCGAGTCTGCGCGACTGATAAAACGTTGCAGACCTAATGTATGTGGAAGATGGTAGCCAAACGAGTTCAGCACGTCGTGGCTCTACCGGTCGGCTGGTTTTTCTGCTCAGTGGACACATTGTCATGATTGTGCGTTCAAAACCAGTGGGCAGCTGGATACAGTGTCCAAGGATAGTGCCGGATCGCATGACACTTTGAGACGTATTGGATGAGCGTGCAATTCATCACCTCTTGTTTCCAGTCGCTCGCTGGTCGCTCGCCATTGATGAGGATAAGCCAAGGTTATCAACCCAACGACACGTGACCATTAGTGCAGTCCGCTTCATTTGCCACGAGTTTTACAAGATTTTTCACGCGCTGCTGAATAATTTTTAATCGGGCAAATGATGATGATCAGTCCAGTGTTTATCATTTCTACGTCCTCGAGCCATCAGAAGACGTGGCGAGACGTAGGATCGGATATAGCCGGGTCACGTGACGCGATCGTCGTCATCGACTGGACCAGCAGTGGTCCACGAGGAATTGTTCGATTGGAGAAAGCCAATTTGACGGCTGATGAATTTATATGAGAAGAAATATAGTCAATATAGTTGAAAATGTTAAGAAAAAATTAATAATATGAGGGAAGAAATGCGCGATGGAACAGAAATTATTGTATTAACTATTGTCGATGTATCAGTGCGATTTTTTTTTTAATTCAAGATCAATGGAAATGTAGAGAGTTGTGTTGGCTATATTTCGGATAGATTTTGAAGAATGTGGTGAAGTTGGAATATAAGCTGATCAGTCACGCCATTTTAGGTAAGATCGATTATTATTGACTATCAGAAAATCATTTACAGCCCTCTCTGATATACGTACGTGTGTGTAGGGTGTGCCTCGTTGCGCACATATTTGGTCTTGAGTAATTATACCGGATTTTTTTACTGTCATTCAATTATCTACCATTGGCATATTGATTTTCTCATTAGGATTAGCCTGAACTTGACCTTCTGAGATGAGACTATATCCAAGATTGTAAATGTAAACATTAAGGTGGCGTAAAAAACCGACAATTTTTTTTTTGGGTCTCGTAAAAAATAATAATATGTTTATCATCTTTTAAGTGCAGTCACGAATTTGAAAATTTGTAAAAATGGTGAAAATTTGATTGTAGAAAGGTTTTTTTCTTCTGTTTTTGCTATAGCAATTTTTTTTTACTGTGATATAAATAAATTTTACAAAGTTTCAGTTCAAAATATTAATTTGAGGGGTTAGTGATGAATTTAAACAATTTTAAATACATTGATTTTGATGTTCTCGAGTGACCTCTTAATACCTAATCTTATTAGACTTAATTTTTTTGTGACACAAAATATTTTATAAAATTCAAAAAATGAACAAATGCAATGTTTTGATGTTTATAGTGATAAAAAGTGGTGTGAAACTAGAAAAAAAAATTGTTTACTACCACATTTTTCATATTTTTGCAGATTTCAAAATTCGTGAGCGGCTTTTTTTCTCTAAAAATGCTTGTGTCGGGCTGATTTTTGAGTGGGCTCTTAAAACGAGATGATACGAGATCCGAAAATAAAAAATAGTCGGTTTTTTTTTGCGCCACCCTCGAAAACATTGCTAAAACGATAAAATAGATCCGAGAACTTCAAATTCAAAAAAATTACAGCCATTAGCGCGATTTTTTTTCTATAAAATGAAATTTTTTTGATACTAGAGAAATTAATTAACGTTTTTATTAGGCAGATTAATTGCTTCACGTGGGTTTGATACTCTAGAAAATGAATAATTTAGAGTTTTATCAATAATTCAAATAAATTCGTGTCAAAGTATTTTTTTCCCCTGAGTTCGAATTATTTTATCTTTTTTTCCTGATTCAAATTAAAAAATTAATAATCGCTGTGCTTTTAGTAATTACCATTGAATAAGCTGTGCTTAATGCTTTATTAAAATGTCAAAGGGATAAAAAAAATAGTTGAAAAGGCCCGTATGACATATTTAGCTCTTTGTGTGTCTAACATCAAGCAGTAGTTCAAATCAATGCCTTGTCTGCCGAGCACTCTCTGCCAATGAGTATCAGCGTGGAAAAGTTTCTGCAAACTTTGTAAGGTTTTAATTCTATAGAGACATAGGTACTTGTACTAAAAAAAAAAATGCATGGCACAATAAAATTTCGCTTTTGCCACGATAACTTTAAAATGCAAAATTGTCACGAGTAATTTGAAAATTCCATTCAAATACGGGTTAAAAGAGTTTTCTAATCATTGGATTTTTATGTTAACCAAAAAATAATTGAAATTAATAACTCAAAAATAAATAAAAATATTCATGATGCATTTGTGACGTCTAAGTAACCACAGAAAAATTGAAAACATTTTTTTTTTTCAATATTCGAGGCTTTAAAAATGGAATTTATTTTTTATCCTAGAGTTACTAGTACCTTCTGACTGGATTGACTGTCATTTTTGATTACACGAGAATTTATATGCCTCCCACATGATGTTTATGAGACTATTGAAAGGTTGTTGGGGCTATGGAATTTTTTTTCAAGTTCCTCTATAAATTCTACGATATATTTTGCTCACATTCTCGGGCATTTTTATTATTCCCAAGCGAATTTCGCAGGTTGAGCGTGCTTTTATTTAACTTTCAGGATGTGCACGTGCTGCAGATGCCGCCAAGACGGGACGATAAATTGATAAATACGAACCTGTGCGTGAAAGAACAATTGGGAGTGAAAAAATAAAGGGCGAAACCGTGTGTGAAGAGGGACATACACTTTGCGCCGTTGATTGAGTGGCAACAGCTGATACTCGCGTGCGTGTCGCGCCACCACCCCTTTCATTAAGGGGGGGTGGGCCAGGGTGCTATCAGCGTGGGGACTGGTGCGCGCTTGGCGCGTCGCTTAGTCCGCGTTCTCGTTCGTCGTCTCGCTGCTGCGGCTTTTACTCGCCGCTTAAATTGTCACCCAGTGCTGGCTGCCTCGAGCGTCGCGGGGGTGGCCGTGGCCACGGGGGAGCGCGATGCTTCCCCGTCCACGCGCCACACTACCCCCAACCCCAATGTCAACTGCAACGATGGGCCTTCCAATTGCCCTATTCGATCCAGGACTCGGGCAATGTCCATGAGGAGTCTCCATCGCCGTGTCTCCCATCCGTAAGTTTTATCTTTAAATATTTGTTTCATTATTAGCAATTAAGATCTGACTAATAAAATTTATTTTCAACACTGATATGATTTTGAAATGATTTTTTTTTCGTTTGACAAATTTTTTTTCATTGAAGAAAATAAAATCTGGCTAATTAATTGGATTATTTACACTGAAAAAAATATTTAAATTCGGAAATATGGAAAATTTTATTATGATAAAAACTTTTTCAAGCTGATCAAAATGTTGAAATGGTTTTTTTTTTGTTTGCTAGAATTTGAGGAGTCGTTTGAGGATTTTTTTTTGTTGATAATATTAAAAATAAAGTAAAATTTGTTGAGAAAAAAAAATTTGAGAAAATTTGTTACTTATTTAAAATAAAAATAAAAAATTAAAAAAAAAATTCAGCACCTAAAAATTTTCTTTTCATCGAAAAAAAAAAAATCGAATTTGGTTAATTATTTTAATTATTTACAAAAAATCACTTAGATCAACTTAAAGTAAACTGTAAATATTGAAGAGAAAATAGAATTGAATAAAAATAAAAAATTGAAATATTTTGTTTCATATTTACAAAAAAAAAAGAAAAACCAGAGAAAATACGACAAAACTCTAGTTTTGTTGATGAAAATTTAAAATTTGTGAGGAAAAGTGTGTCTGAAAAATTTATAGTCAAAGCTTTTCGCTGCTTATATTTCACCGGCGGCGTGCCTCTTCTCTTTCAGTCATCTGCAACCTTATGCTTAACTTCTCACTGCTTCACAATTGACAATTCTGTTAATTATATTTTAAGCTAGCATATACCTATAGAGAGCCTAAAGGAATTTTCTCTAACTTGTTTTTCTTGTCCTTCTCACTCTTGTAAGCGCCGTCACAGTGAATGAAATATCCAACGGGTATTCAATTCCACTTTATACTTTATATATATATATATAGGTACTGTTGCGTGACTGATAGTATTAACATTATTTGCTGAGATTCAGATGAGAAAAGTGTCCCTATGCATGCCTGAAAATTTACGAGAATAATTTTGCTATTCAACATTTATTACCGAAAAACAAAGCAGCTCATTTGAGCAATACAAGGAAAAAAAGCTATTTTTACAAATCAATCTATTATTTCAATTCAAAAAATATCTTTTGCAACCGTGGATATTGACTTTTATTACAATATTTCTACTCATTGCACTCCTGGAGACGTCCGCACTCACCAAAAACCCGGGAAGAACTGTCAATTTTCGTGAGAAAGTCCGGTAGGCCTGGTTTTATCGATAATTGCTCTGATATCTCTGACGTATACTGATAAGATAGCCGGCAAGAACTGTCAATTTTCGTGAGAAAGTCCGGTAGGCCTGGTTTTATCGATAATTGCTCTGATATCTCTGACGTATACTGATAAGATAGCCGGCGGTGAAAAATCAATACTTTCGACCACGTCGCCAGTTCTTCCCGGGTTTTCGACGGTGCACAATGCGGTGAAAATGTAAAAATCCCTGCCCGGTGTAAATCGCCGGATTATTCGAGAAAATGGACGTCTTTTGCGGTGAAGATTTCGTACTTTTTCGGCGCAAAACGCATGAAAAAAAATCCCTGCCCGGTGTAAATCGCCGGATTATTCGAGAAAATGGACGTCTTTTGCGGTGAAGATTTCGTACTTTTTCGGCGCAAAACGCATGAATTTACGATGCAAATGTCGTATTTTTCGATACAAAACGGCATTTTTTTCGATACAACCAACGTAATTAATTTCGTACTTTTTCGGCGCAAAACGCATGAATTTACGATGCAAATGTCGTATTTTTCGATACAAAACGGCATTTTTTTCGATACAACCAACGTAATTTCACTTGAATCTTACATAAAAATATTTTTATGTTGTGCAAAAATTAGCAAAATGGCAGTATGCAAAAATTTTTACCCACCGCACTCCTGGAGACGTCCGCACCCTCCAAAAACCCGGCGAAGAACTGTCAGTTTTCGTGGGAAAGTCCGGTACAAGTATGCAAAAATTTTTACCCACCGCACTCCTGGAGACGTCCGCACCCTCCAAAAACCCGGCGAAGAACTGTCAGTTTTCGTGGGAAAGTCCGGTACGCCTGGCTCAATTCCTTTTTGTTATCTCTGACGTGTACTGATATCAGTGAAAAATCAATATTGTCGACGTTTCGACTGCATTAATCAGTTCTTCCCGGATTTTTGGAGAGTGCAGACGCGTGAGTTAAAATTTCTTTATATTACTATTTTGACAAATTTTACACACCCCTTATGCGAAGCAATAGGGTGCGCTAAATCGAACAACTTCTAGATACGTTACCACAATTAAAACATAAATAATATTCAGTAATTGTCAATTTTAAACCCTCTTTTTAAACTATTTGCTCTCTAGACATTATAGGCTCAACCAAAAAAAAATTCTTCGACAAAATTTAACAGAATCCGACGTTTATCCCTTAAAAAAAAAATAAATAAAACTCTCAAAATAGAATATAATATACTTCAAATCACAATATAAATCCGGCCTTCGTAAATATATCCCCGCGAGTTGGTATTTCGTATAGTAAAAATGATTGAAAAGGCCCACATGGATGAAAAGGGACTTGGAAGAGTTGGCTTTATACAAAAATGAGGACACGATTTAAATTCTGTTAGGAAGTTAACGCCACTGCGAGTTTATCCTTTTTCACGAAATTGTTGCCGAGCCTATATTTGAGTAGCAATACTTTCACAATTGCACGAAAACGCCAGAGGTGTTTCATTGTCAAGATCTCTGCATATAAATTGGGCCACACACAAACCACCACGTAAATGTAAAATTTTTTTTTTGATGAGTGAAGGGCAATATGCGTATGTGGAACGAAAAAAACACGACAGCCGTTATAACGAATTGCTTTTATCACATATGTGCTCTCTCGATATGAGCTCTAGTGGCCTACCAGAAAAAAATACAAACCAGTTGGATAAATAAAAATAAACATCTAGTTGGAAAGCTGCCCTTGCAGTCTTCAATGTTTTCGGTTCGGCGGAAATGAGGATGTATTGTGTGATATCTGAAAGCCTGAAGATTGCAAGAATGAGGCACACGGCCGCTGGCTGCTACATATGCGTGATACATCAAGGATCGCGCGCTGCCGAGCAGAGGGGAAACGCTCTCGTGGTGCACACGGTGCTTTGTACTTTACAACCCACCTCCTCTTGGCTCCTCTCTCGCTATAACCCTCCATACCAACTGGCCTCACAAGCTCGCGGACCTCGTTCGAGGCTTTTTGTCTCGAAAAATCAATCATCCGATGGAGGAGGATTCTTCAATTGCAATTGTTCTCCTCGCCTCAAGGCTACACTCGCTATTTCTCCTCGATGTTCCACTTGTAATCAAGTAATTCCAATTAAACCACAAATCTTTTCTTCATGAATCGACTGCGAAGAAATTTGAAAAAGGGTTAACGATGATCATAATAGAGTGATAATGAATATTTTTTAGAATTTTCTGAATTTCCAAGGTTAAAAAAAATTGGGATTATCGTGAAAAAATTTATTTTCGAATTTTTGAGGAATTTAATTAAGGATGTTGGGGATTGATCGTTGGAGGGGATGAAATGCCAATATTTGAACTCACGATTTTGTGCCTACTGTTAAACGATAATTTTTTTTTTTTTCATTTAAATCCGTATTTTTATACGGATGGAAAATATAATATTCTCAGTGGAAAATGTGTAATTTAATATAAATTAAGTAAATAGAAGAAAAAAAATAAAAAGATTTAATGGAAAGGATTTTTTATTTTTGAAAAATTGAAGGAAGAAATATTTGTCTTTTAATACTTAAAATTCGTACCGTTTGACTAATTATTCAAAAATAAAAATAAAATATTTCTCTTTATTCATATATGCATATTTGTCTGCTGGAATTTCCCATGAAATTATCGATATTTCGTTTAAACGTGACAATTAGTTGGATATTTTTTATTTTTTAATCGTCTTTATTTCTGTAAATGCGTTTGTTCTATAATGATTAAATTTTTAGGGTAAAACTAATTTACCTTTATACATTTTATACGTGATGCGATAGTGCGCTCTGCCGGTATTAAGAATAAATTTAGCCGTTTTTGGCAGACCATTAGAGCGGATAGTTAAATTCAGGTCTCCAGTTGAAATTGCTTGGAGAGACGCCATCATAGAGGAAGATAGGCTTGATCGCCGAGCATCCAGATTATAGCACGATCTTCTTGAAGTTGGTTCATCAAAAACTTTGATCTGAGAAATATATTCGTCCATTAGTGGCCAGGAATTGGAGATATTCAAGTGTCATAAAGACAATAGTTTGAAAAATAAAAGAATTTTAAAACTATTAAAACATTAGCTCCTGTCGACTCAAACATTTTTAGAGGTCGCTAACAAATTTTTAAATTTTCAAAAATGGTCAAAATGTGAATAAAAATTTTTTTTTTCTGTTTTCGCTGTAGTGAATTTGTGATCTTAATACTTATTATTTTTTGTCTTTCAGTAAATTATTTACTTTTGTTGATTAAAACCATTTTATTTAAAAATTTTTCTATC
Source organism: Macrocentrus cingulum (assembly GCA_002156465.1). Classification (NCBI taxonomy): domain Eukaryota; kingdom Metazoa; phylum Arthropoda; class Insecta; order Hymenoptera; family Braconidae; genus Macrocentrus; species Macrocentrus cingulum. The sequence goes on from MVJL01008222.1 coordinate 49,811, forward strand.
TCTTTCTATTTAGTATAATTTTTAGAACAAATTTTTATTTTTTAAAAATTATAACTCGTTGAATATAATAATAATTGTTATGAATTTCCTGTTTATTTTGCAGCGTGGGAAGTTTCTGACTTTCATTTGAAATACAAAAAATAAAAAAAAACGCCCGGGAACATTGCGTGTATATATGGCATCATTATGCATCGTCGGAAATTTCCATCTGTTTTTCTCTAACTGTAAAATCATAACCGCGTGTGCTTCTTTTTTTAAAATTTTATTTGAATTTCACTCACGTGGGAAGTATATTTATTTTCCCAACATCAGTCTATCAGAGGTTTAGTGTGTGAAAATATATTATAAAACATGTGTAAATGTGCATATTATTTTTATACACCTGTGATCAATCAATACACAGTTTTGACATGATTTTAAAAAATTTACAAAGTTGGAATTGCGCAGATATCGAGGGCTTTTTCAATATTTAATAATTTCATTGAACGCGCGCGAGTACAAGGGATATTTTCGAATGATTGGTTGCAAAGGGCTTTAATTCTCATGCACCATTTACTCTGTAAATTACATAGGTTATTCAAAGACTTTCTATATAGTTCCCCGAAACTTTGTCAAGTTGATTATTCCATTAAAAAATTAATGTCAAAGTATTTTATCCAATAATAAATGTCGCAATGCACGTCAAAACATATTTCATTTCTTGGACAGTGATTTTTCGCACGTGGCTTTTGTAATTTTTGATTTACGTGACGAGGGGGAAAAAAAAATACACAAGTCACGTCGCTATAATGTCAAAAGGGTGTGTTATTTTTTTTTCTGTTGTTAATCCTTCGATAAATCAGTAAATATTGGAAATAATGAAAAAAATGTTATCAGAATTAAATAATAAGGAATTTAATTCCCTACAAAAAAATTTAGAATAATTAAAAAAAATTTTAATTGATTTTCGAGATATTTTGAAAAATAAAAATTTCAAAAAATCAGTAATATCTTAAAAACTGAGAGACATACAAAAAAATTTATTTAACATTTTTTATAGATAATTTAAAGCCTGATTATTTACCTTCAATAAAATTTTTCATTATCTCACGTATTTATCAAGTTATTAGCAAAAAACTAAAAAACAAACAAGAAAATAGAAAAATATTCAATGAATTTCTTTAGAAAACATTTTTTTATCTCACCTAAACGGTCTTAAATTTATCTTAGGTATTTTAAGGCGGATTAAACGTGAATAACTATTTTTTTAAGACATTTGATTAAGACTTATGAGTATTACAGTGATACGTAACGTGTAAACAGCATAAATACCTCGGTATTTTTTTTATTACATGTAGCTAATGTCTGCCAACTGGGTTTGGCTGGTGTTTTCACAGCGGCCAGATAATCGCTCTAAGGTCTCTTCAGACAAAAATAAAAAAGTCACTCACTCGAAAGCGAGGCTTTGTGTGAAAGTAATGAGTGGCTCTGGTTGAGTGCCATTCATGACGATTCGTATGTTGATCCTTCTTTATTAATACGTGCAGAGTTTAATTGGCAAAAATCCGCGACTTTTATACTCGATGAGTGTCCTATAACCTCAACACTATTATTGACGCGCGCTTTATCGGCAAAATACTACACGACTGCTGTCAATACTGTCTGCTGGGTCCGCGAGCTTGGAAAAAATTATCTTCGCCGACATCTTTTCTCTTTGATAGATAGACGCTCTCTGGTATAAAAAAAGGAAAAATAGTGACAAAAGAATGCGATCGAAAGAATAAGTACAACGGCATAAAATCTCTCTGTCCTCTCTGCATGCATCAAGATAAAAGAATCAAATTGGCTGATAGGCGCAAGTATCTTTTTGAAAAACGGCATCTGTAACTCTTTGTTGTACTTGAATTCTTTATCAAGCTCGTCGCATTTTTGTGTCAAATATCAATCGACAAATATGTCCACCGTTATATGACACTGATCGAGCAATTCAAACGTAAATTGGAATGGCCGCGCGATGTCGAGTGCGAAAAACTTTTATCTCTCTTTCTAGCTAGATGAAATTTCAAGTCAAAATGAGGTATTAAAAATTTATTATTATTTCTAAATTAATTTAAAAACTTCTGAAATCATTATCAAGGATGTATAGTGTAAAATCCTATTTATACCCCGTGTTAACATATACCGGAATTGTTTGATTGTTTGTTGAAATAGTTTTCTACTTGACTGTAAAAAAGTCATACTGAAACTTTTATATTCAAAAAAAAAAAACAAATTTATATTCAAAAAATATTCAAAATTATTATAAATTTTTTTTTATCGGGTAAAATATTATTTTAAAAAATTACGGAACGGAAGTACGGAATTTCACAGACTATATAGGGGAATGCAGGGCAAAATGTGGTTACTGAAGAAACGAGTAAAAATATTTTTTCTTTAAACTATTTCTGTAATTTTTATTTTTTTCGGTGAGATTGTACTCCAATTTTTATACTTTTGGTTTTTCTAAAAAATCGTTATTAATTAGCTTAAGTACCCCATTTTGCCCCGCATTCCCCTATATTCTTAAACAGTAATGATTAATTATTTAAAACTCCATAATTACGTGGAAATATCAAAATCTGTTTAGTAGCTTCGATGAATTTCTCGTGATTCTAAAAAATTGGCAATGTTATATATAAACGAAAAAAAAAGTTTTTTGTCAAAGCAATTTTTTTATTATTTTTTGTTTGAACTATATACCAACAATAGTCGATAAAAAGAAGACAGGAAAAAGGAGGAAAAAAAAACGGAACTAAGCGAGTAACTAGAAAAACGAGGAATAAAGGCAAATAGCTCAGCTTGACGCTTATTTTTCCGTCGTGGACAATGCAAACGGAACTTTGACCTTATATTGAAAGCTCAATGTATACAAGCAGCAGTCTCGTTTGGCTTTTGAACTTTCATATCATATTTACAAGTGATTCGCTGGCTTCAGATAATTTTAACACATTTGAGAATTTTATTCTAACCATTTCTACTGTCTATCAAAATAAAATTTCGTCGTGTGGCAGTTGGCATCTGTGACAATGTAAAATATATTGCAGCGAGTACACTCTTGAAGGAGTCGCGGGCTGTAAAAATGCTGATAAAAAATGTATCACGTCATAAAATTCAGCGCAAGAGAGCTGACGAGCTACACGTGAAGTGAAGGCGATCGAAATTTTGCCAAATGGGAGCAATATCAGCGCTGCAGTCAGATCAATAATGACCTCTTTTTGATCATCATCCTATACACATATAATTCTAGATGTTCAAAGACACATTGACGATACGGATCTGACATGGGCTGTATTTTCTGTATATGAAATCTTTTGCGCCTCTGGCAGAGAAAGTGGCAAACTGGAGCGCGACCCCACAGCCGACTACAAAATCGTGTCACTAATGCCGAAAAGGCATATCTTCTTAAAACTAACAACAACTCAAATGTTTGAATAGGATAAAAAAGATTTTTTAAAGAGGGAAAAATTTTGAGGCGTATATATATCTCTTGGAAATCTTGCATTTTCCGTGATTTTTTTCGTTTTTCAGCGATAATTTGTTAACTATACAAGATAACAAAAAATATTATTCAAGCAAAATGATTAAAAATTTTATTTCCTAAAAAAAATATAGAATAAATTTTTTTCAAATTTTGCTTTGTTTTTGAGATATTTTGAAAAACAAAAAATTCAAAAAATCAATATTATCTCAAAAACTAATGAAATTTTGAAAAAATGTGTTAGATATTTTTTGTAGCAAATTTTATTCCCAATTATTTATGTTTTATAATATTTTTTCGTTTTTTGATTATTTACCGAGTTATCAGCAAAAAACTAAGAAAAAAATCACAAAAATGATGAAATCACTAAAAAGTACTGTTTTGATCATTTCTGACAATACAAAACTCTGTGTTAAAACTGTTTCCCGTTATAGTGTTCTATTGGAATGATTAGTAAGGCGATATGTTTGCATCCAAACTGCATGGAGATACAATGTCGGTGGCTGACCCATCAGGCTTGTTTATCTTCTAGATAACAAGATATCAATGGGCAGACGTTTATTTGGTGGGTATTAGAACGAGAGCGAGCTAACTCAACTCTGGAATAATCGATATGTGACCCATATTGTGTTTGACTCACATGCTGTCCATGTCTGTTTTAGTTGAAATTTTCTATGGTCCACGTGCACTAGCAATAGAAACTTACAACTAACAAATGGAAATGTATATTTTTACCAGTTTCCTCTGGCAAAAATGTCTGTTTGGCGCCTAACAATGTTGGTGAGAGCGCCATTGAATGGTTGCTAGGAACGATAGTGGTGAGAACTCGATTAAAATCAACGACCCAGATCTCCTCACTCGCGGGGTGTCTGCTGGGGGCGTTTTTTGAGCGTGCCAAGGCGCTATGACAAGGTGGGCCACGAGGTTAGCCTCATGTTTGAGGGGGTGGGATTGTAACACGCCACGTAAGCACTCAAGATGTCCATATCTTCGTCATCTCTGTTGAGTTGGCGGCATATACCTGCCAGTCGAGGATGCTTGGTAATAACTTTTTACCTTTTTCGATTTATCATCCACCCTAAAACAATTTCTATACGCATTAACCACTCGCAAAAATTTTAAACAGCCCACTGTGAATTATTTCCCCCATGAAAAGTCGAATATTCGACTGGAGATTCTTCTTACCTGTACGAAAATTTAGGTCACACCGATAAATCAATTTTTGTTGCACCTACTTACTGATATCTTTTGTCAAATGTTTTTTTTTTTTTTAGAGGATGCTTGGTAATAACTTTTTACCTTTTTCGATTTATCATCCACCCTAAAACAATTTCTATACGCATTAACCACTCGCAAAAATTTTAAACAGACCACTGTGAATTATTTCCCCCATGAAAAGTCGAATATTCGACTGGAGATTCTTCTTACCTGTGCGAAAATTTAGGTCACACCGATAAATCAATTTTTGTTGCACCTACTTACTGATATCTTGTGTCAAATGTTTTTTTTTTTTTTTTCAATTGTTTCAAATGTATTAATTGAAGAAAAAAATTTTTTCTCACCAATTTCTCGTTGGTGATGATGTTAAATTCGATTTTGTAAATTTTTTTTTGTGGTAAAAAATGAAAGAAGGATTGTACAGCTATTGAAATAATCCTGTTGAATTGATTATTTGTATATTATAAAGCATGCAGTCCTTCGAAAAAGCCTCTTTTTATGAATTAATATTTTTTAAAACCTGAGCTGTTGTGTATCAGAATATCACCACTGACTTTGATATTGTTGTGTTTTGTTAGGAATCGGACAATTGTCAGGACTACCTGCTACCAATCATCAATGCCGACTAGGAGCCTTAGGGTACATTAACTCTTCTTTCCTTATTTTTTCATTTTTTCCACTTTTTAATGAAGATTTTCTTCTTTTTTAATATCACTCTATTAATCTATATTTATTACACGCTAACATTAATTCCGAGTTAATTTTTCATTCATATCTTTAGACAGATTTAAGGAATTAGCACTCGATTTTTACCTCATTGGAATGTTTCTTCGTGTGTCTATTATATAAAATTTCGATTTTTTCTGTGTAATATATTGTAAAATTAAATTTTAAAAAATTCTATTTTAACAATAACGTTAATATTTTTATTGTTAGTGCACTATTTTTTTTTCTGATTAATCTATACAATTTTTTGAAGTATTTCACGTTACATTTTTTCCTCTTTTTTGCTTGCAATCACAATTTAAAATTTTTATTGCATGGTTAAACTTTTTTTTTTCTATTTTTGAAGATTACTTTGTTTTGTCTATTTACCCATTTAATCGATTTTTTTCTATTTTGGTGTTAATATAGATAATATATTCTGATGATGTGTGAATTTATAAAATTCTTTAACATTGGTTGACTTTCCTATACCGTTCACAGTTTTGGTGTTATATTTTGCTTATTTACTGTGGAATGAACCTCGAAATTTATGCGGTATGAAGAAAAGTAGGTAAGTTTATACGCCGGTTTCCCGAGCGGATTTACAGGCTAAAAAGTCTAAGGAGTTTTTTCACCTTGATGTATAAATTCAGCTTGCGATGGGGCCATATTGATGTATGCCCATTACATCTCATAGACATTATTTTCACTTGGACTACATTGAGAAAATCCCCCAGTATGAATTCCAATGCTTCAAGTAAATTTAAGACTGTTGGATGGATTTGTGTTGCCTGTGGAATGAAATGAAAAACTTTGCCTATCACGTGAGAAACAAATTTCACTCGACTCGAGATGGGTATCTGGATAATTAATTATAGTCGTGACCAAATTAAACGCATCGTCTTACCAGAGACACACTGGTCAGGCAATTTTGGAAGTCAAGGCACAAAATACGCTTTTCACATAGTGACGTTATAAAATTAGTTAAAGATGAAGTTTAGCATTTTATCCATTTTTATTATTAGGTATGTGCAACGATATCCTCGATTGACTTGATTTGGAATCTGAAAAAAATTAAAATCATTAGAAAAAAATTTTTTTATGACTTTTAAAAACTGCCTGTGGATTTGTATAAATTATTGCAGGCTATATTCTTAACAGGATTTAGTCAGGGTCGAATTTAATGGTGACCATGAATTGACATGCAGACAAGCCATCAAACACCTTGAGGAGCGAGTTGTCGAAATTTTATACAAGGTTATTTCTCAATGCCTGATGTGACCCCGAAAAATGTAACGGAAAGTCAAAATTTCGATTTTAATCACACTAATGAGCAGACTTTCAATTCAAAAAAATCTATTCATCCACAGGAAAAAAAAAATGAGTAAAATCAATGCCCTGACTATTGATGAAATAGGTCAAACCAAAAAAAGACGCGAAAATCGATATACCGCGTCACTAAAATGCCCGAAAGGGCCAAAAATATATATATATTTTTTTGTTAATTTTCGGATTATTCAGTAATTAAGCGAGATAACGAAAAATTTTATAAAAGACAAATAATAGGAAATTTAATTCTCTACAAAAAATGTATAATACATTTTTACTATATTCCACATTGTTTACGAGATATTGTTAAAAATAAAAAAAACCGTAAAATCGAAAAAAACATCAAAAAAAATTTTTTTAATCAAAATTTTTTTGAAAAGTAATGTAGATCTAAAAAAATTCATTCTACATTTTTTGTAGAAAATTTAATTGCCAATCATTTAACTCTCATAACATTTTTTGAAATTTTACGTATTTTCCGAGTTATCATTAAAAAACTAAAACAAAAAAATCAGGACAGCGATATAAGACTTTTAATGGGCACTCTTTTACAATTTTTTTCCTTATATAATGTAAAACATATTTATGGCATTATTGACGCGATATAAAAATTCGCCCATTTGAAAAGCTTTTTTTCGTATGATTAAAAATTAACATATTAGCACTCGACTGTTTGATATATTTTTATTGCTCCCTTGGATATTACAATTGAACTTATTGACTTATCGAGATTTTATTTGTGCATTTCGCATATATACTCACCTCCCGCCACTTTTCTGCCAATAAATATGAAAGTCGCTCGCACGAGAGAGGTGAGAGAGGGCGCGTCAGTCGCAATTCGTGCGGCTAATGATCAAAGTCATAAGAATGTGTGCGAGTGTAAACAGCGATGTGTGAGCAGCATCTCGACGGTTGAAGCTTGGTCGTCGTTCAAAGGTGACACTCGTGAAAAGAGGAACAGAACAGAAAAGTGAAAAGTGAAAAGTGGAGACTAGACTGCACGGCGTTAAACACACTTTTTGACTTAAGTAGTTTTCTCACTGCTCGAATCAAAGGCCACGCCATCTTTAACGTACTTTGGCGGGCAAGCGAGAAAAAGAGGTTATATCTACACTCCTCTATCCGTGATACTGTGAAAACTCTCTCGTCGTCCTTGGTCACGCGAGAGATCTTTGTGTTTACGAGTGAGTAAACATTTATTTCGTGTGATGAGAAAACCGCGAACAAAACATCAGTGACTTGATATACCTTTTTGCTTGGATGTTCACTTGTCAACGGCCACGCTGTAACAATAACCATCGACCGGTGAGTGCTTTTATTTGATGATTTCCTATACTTTTTCCAACGTGCGAACATAATAGAGCTCTCTTGTTCGTATATGTGAGCAAGGGTGATGACAAAAGCGCTTCAGGTCTAAGTACTCGGCTATATATCGTGATAATAACGCTTGGCGATGAGCTACTTACCATCATAGACGACCATAGGCGTGTAAGAACCCGGCATTAGTACATAGTTGAGCAATCAGTTGAGAGAAAGTATGTATACCCACATGCTGCACTAAAGTCATAGCCAGTGCACAGTAATTACTGCTTCATTTTGTTCCTCCTTTTGAATAAATTACCAACAAGTTTGAGGCTGCATTTCTCAACGCTTTTTCACCCTCCTCGTTGTTAAGGTACTTTCCGACATGTATATCTGCCTAATTTCATTCAGATATGCTTGCTAAGTGGATAATACAGCATAATTAAGCGTAATTATCAACGCTCTGTATGTATGCATACACAATCTTGACAGCAAATACTTGTAATTTCCGTTTTAATGCACAATGAACCTGTCAATAAATATCCTACAATGGATATATCACATTTTTATCAAACTGTTTCAACAGTTTGCAATTATTTTTTCAGGTTAGGTCACTGATTACGTGCTGAGCACTTGACGTTTATATTTTAATGTTTATACATTGTGCATATTGTCGAAATTATTTGTAAATTACTAGGTATAAGTAGCTTGCCTGCTTCGCTGGGCGAGCTACATGTTATTGTAAAGTTTGTTGGATAGCTAATGGTTCAAAATAACGACAGAAGGTTGCTAATTTGTGTGTAGTAGGTCTTTTACAGACCTTTGAGTGACTTTAAGGAAAATATCGTCACGGGGTAAATTATTTAACAGTATATTATATAATTATTTTGAACGATTTTGGAGTTAAGGGGATGGCTGATGGACGTTAAGTGAGTTCAGGGGGTTTTAGTGATTTTTTTGACTGATTTTGGGACTCTAAAGTAACTGTAGAGAAAATAACATCGCGAGGCAAAACATTTAACAGTATATTTCATAATTATTTACCATAAATTTGAGGTTTGGAGGTGTGTGATCGTCTTTAAAATGACGCTAGGGGATTGCTGATTTTTTTGGAAGCTTTTTAGACTTTACCTTGACCGTCTTGACCTTGTCTTAGCTCTTAAAATTCAATTAACACACCGAAATAAACAAAAGACTCATGCCTATGTTGAACTTGATTGAATAAGAAAAAAATCACCTAAACAAATGACATTTAAAAGGCGCGAAAATTATCATTATCATTAAAATATAATTTTTATCCCAATAGCTCGATATCCCAGGGGTCTATACAACTTCTGAACACAAAACGTAACATATACGCTCTGAATTTATTTTTTTTTTCATTACAAAAAATTTTGTATTGATTTTTCTGGTTATTATTTCGTTATTACTGTTTTATTAACTATTTCTTGTGGTTAGAGAGTTGAAATTTTCTATAGGAATTAAAATGCAACAATTTTTTTTTCTGTATTCACCAGGGAAATCAGATTTGAATAGATTTTTTATTCTCCTTTTTCCCATGATACCTTTTTGCATTGAAATTACTATCAGAAATTTTAATCAACTACACAAAATTGTAAAAATGAAGCTCTAAATTATTTCTAACGTTAAAATTGACAATTATTTGGCTTGGATTAAGTTTGTTTTAGCTTAGTCACAAATTTTACTGTCAATTTTTGTGGATTTTTTGTTTTTTATTAATTATGGAAAAAGGGTAATAATTTATAGGGCAAATTTTAAGATAAATTTTGTTGTACTAGGCGCAGAAAATGACATTTTAACTTTATTGTTTCATTCTAACGGGGGCATATTCTCTGAGGGAAAGCGGTTAAAAATTCACTGCCTCACCAAGAAGCCCTCTTAGCACTTTTTTTTTTCTGTACTCCCTCACGACATTTTTTTGTGACGTTTAAATTCGCGTACTATTATCAACACCAAAGCGCGGAGAGAAAGAAACGAGAACGGAAGAGAAGAGTGCACTTACTTGTATTTATAATTCTGCCTCATTTTCATGTGCTTCAGAATTATTAATTTAACTAATTTTTCGCAGCGCTTTATAATTTTAATTAGAATAGTTCTTTATTTTTTCCAAGTACCTTATAGACGGAATAAAAAAACTATATGGTTTTAAACCTGGGGTATTTAATATCATTTAGCTTTTTCGTTGATTTTTCAATTGCTCGAGAACATCTTTTATTGTACACCATTATTTATCTGGAAATCGCTGTAGATCTCTATTTGTCTTGGTGGAAAGAGTATTTACTTGTCCTCAAGCCTTTTCGCTCTGCGATTTTTCCTCTTCCAAGAGTTGAGATTAAACCGCAACGAGTGCAACAGCCCCCTATGGCACGTGTATCGTTGATGAAACTCTCTGCGTGTACAAATCTTCTTTTAACCAGATGTCTCAAGGTTATTGTGATCTATTGTCAATTAAAAAGTAATTAAAACCCTCAAAAAACAATAAAAATTGACAATTTTCACGGGTTAACGCTGGAAAGTATTAAATAATAAATTATTTTATGAATAATTCAGGTTAAGTCGTGGTATGTATTTTAAGTATTTCACGTGACTATCTAGAATTAGTTTTAGAAAAGTTTTGTTGAGATGAAAAATTTTCTTTCACTTTTTTATCAACATTTTGTAGAAAAATCTCTTGGGAAATGCTACTATTTTTGTTATATATTTTTGTTTTTGATGATAACTCTATAAATAAGCTAGATAACGAAAAATTTCATTAGAGTTAAGTGATTGGTAATGAAATTTTCTATAAAAAATGTTCTATTAAATTTTTTTGTATTTCCTTTAGTTTTTGAGAAATTTTTGATTTTTTAAAATATCTCGAAAACAAAGTAAAATATCGTGAAAAATTACTCTAAATTTTTTATAGAGAATTAAATTTTTTTTATCGAGATATTAACGGAAAAAAAAAATATGCAAACGTCCTTTTGACATTAGTAACGTGATTTAATTGTTTATTTCGTTTGTTTAATATTGTATGTATTTGTATTTTGGTTTTGAATATTAAATACTGCTTAAAATTTCATGCATGTCGTGCCATTAATCGAAATTCAGTTACCAGTTAATTAAACCCTAAGCACGTTTGTCCCTTAATTTCCATCGAGTTTTCCAACACGCTAGATTTTTTTTCACGCTGGAGTGGGCCTTGCTCTTAGAGTCTCTTGTGCTGGAGAATGTCCTTATAGTTACGAGAGTGCTATAACAAAAAAAAATAACACTCAAAAATAACCTATTCGTAAGATATAAACGTTTACTTTTTTTTTAGAACATAAAAATTTTTTTATTTCATAAATTCGAAATTTAAAGTTGAAAACAATGAGATAATTTATTTATTTAAAGATTAAAAATGCACCCAAATAGTTTGGGTATTTGAATAAAAATTTTTTTTTCCACCTGGGGCTGATAGCTTTCATGCTCTACTCGCGTCGCGCGGTTTCGAGGCCAAGGAGGACGTCTACTCGACACTATCTCAGTCTACCTCACAGCGGGTATGATCCGCGCAGCGCGCAGTGACGTTGAATACACCTGAAACATGACGTATAAACGAGAGAATATTCTCGATCAAGATATCAAGTGTATTATCATTGAGATGGCGCGCGAATAAGTTCAGGGTGTATTGTAGACGAATTTTCAACATGGCCCCGATGCTTTCGGGGGCAGTTGGCCGAGGTTACACAGCTTCCCCTCAAACAGGGGCTGCGTCTTGAGATACTCGATATGTGGGAGAAGGTCAAGCACCCTGAGGAGTAGACAATGAAACACTTGCCATCATGGGTTTTTTGCGCCTTTTTCCACGTCCATACCTCATTCTTCATTTTTTCAAACACTTTCATTGTCTCAATTTGCTGATCGAATCAGTTTAATTAATATTCCACCGTCTATCAAATCAAACACTGACGCATGTTAGCAAAATCAATCCGTCAAATTTAATGCAAGGATTGCAGCGAAAACAAGAGTGAAACAATATTGCACAGCAAAAAAAAAGAAACAATGTCGAAAGAAAAAAAACACAGTCATAAATCATCGTTTCCAGAATGGAAAAAAGAATGGGAAAAAATGTGATTAATCAACGTTAAATCGTCCTTTGGATTGTCGACAATCCTCACATAATTATTATGCACTCAATTGTGGAATTCACTTCATTTGCGGTACATGAGTGTCCAGATTTTTCATAAATTCCTGCACAGATTCACATTCTACCATATAATGTCAATTTTTAAAATTATTTCACCCTATATAATAGTGTTAAATTATTCTTATAAAATATATTAATCTGAAATTTGGAAGTTTTTTCTGAAATTTCACTCAACAGTTTGAATTTTTGTCCATATTCGATTAACGGAGAAAAGTAAATTTCTAAAATTTATCAAATATAATTCTATCGCGAAACTGGGTAAAAGTCATCAATTATTAACACAATTATAAGTTGGAATTTCTGGAAGTTAACAAAATATATATATAGAAGACTTTTTTCCCTTACATCATTCGAAATCAACTATTTCAAGTTCTGAGAATTTCATTAATCTCTTATTTATAACTTATTTTTGCAGTTGATAAATTATAGAACATGTCTGTTACACAGAAATTGCTTGACGGGTAGCAAAATATATAAAATATGTCGTGTTCATCTGTATAGAGAAGGTCTGTGGGAAATTTTTACTATCTATTAGAGTGGCCTAAAACAAACCGACTATTTTTATTTTTCGAGTCTTGTATTGAGAAAACATGGTTTATTATATTCTAAGAACCCTTTAAACAAATTGGACCGATAAAAGTATTTTTAGAGGTCGCTCACGAATTTTAAAATCTCCAAAAAAGGTCAAAATTTGATTGTAGTATAATATTTTTTTTCCTTTCTCTTCGCTATAGCAAATTTTTTTTACATGTAATATAAATAAGTTCTACAATAAGTTTCAGTTTAAAATATTAATTACATCGATTTCAATATTTTCAAATGACCTCTTCATAATAATATTAAGGCCTTATTTTTCTATGACGTAAAATACCTCACAAAATAACGAAAATAAACACATGCAACGTTTGTGATTGTGTACAATCACATTTTGACCATTTTTGAAGATTGAAAAATTCGTGAGCGACCTTAAAAAATGCTTGTTATATCAGGCTGATTTTTCGAGTGGACTCTTGAAACATGATAAACTATGATTTTTTGAGAGGAGACACGAAAAACAAAAATCGTCGATTGTTTTGGGCCAATCTACTATCCATTTTATAAAATTTGAATGGTATAAGATACCAAATAACGATTACGGCTTGGTATAGAATTCAATAAAATGGTATTTTATTTTTACTTCTATATTTATCGCACTTTTCGCAAAACGTCACGTTCTATTTTGGAACTGTTGAGGTAGCTCAGCATTTTTATATCAAATTTTCACATGAAAATTGCATAATTTAGACCCCTGTTTTTCTCCGTGTTGAGAGTGGAAATGTTCACATTGAGGGATACCTAGCTTAACGTTTATTGCTGATGTATTATAATTTTTTTTTTGTTTGAAAAATAGAATATACGTGGGATAAAATAGAGAAAAACCTCGAGCAGGATCAGTGGACCATGGTAATTGAGTCAAGTCAAGTCCCGCGTCTAGGTCGCCGAGATAGGAAGTGTATTGACAAGACAATTTCCGGAGATAATTCTTCGTCGAGGCTATTACATTTGAAGATGTGCTCATCTTGATGATGGTTGCCTGGATTCTGCAATTGGATGGATACAGAGAAAGACGAAGGGAAAAGTCAAAAATTTTATTGTTGCTGGCCCTTTTTTGCCGCTGTCCCTCTGATCAATAAATGTGTACTATCCGGTGCCGCTACCAGGTGGTACAAGTTGTGTTATAACCTCTTTCCCTTGTGTCAGTGCTCTTCTGTTGGATGGCGCCACATGCTAGGTTGCAAAATCCAATCAACCCTCAATCGAGCGTTCATTTCACACCGTTGATTTATTGATGAGTTGATGAGTTTGAATATTCATAAATCCCCCGGTATAAGATTAGAATAAGAAGTAAAAAATAAACATAATTAGGTCCTTAATTTGTAGATAAATTAGTTTGGAGGTTGCGATGTAGGTGCAGATAAGTGTATAGTAATGATAAATGGTTTGTTTAATGAAGAAATTTATATTATAATCAACAGGGAAATTTAACGAAGGGTTTTATATGAAAAAGATTGTAACAATGAGAAGTGAGTCAAGGATTCCTCACAGCTTTGATCCTCTGGCGGACATGCCTGACCTTAGTACGGATCGATATTACCCTGAAAATAGAGAATCTCTAACCTTATTTGATCACTTGCTCTATATATTTATAGACATTGACAGAGTGGAAATTATTTTCACCTGTTTTGTATAATCAGCGGTTAAATGTCTTATTGTATAGATAACACGTGGATTTCGTCTATTTTGACTATAACCGAAATTTGGTAGTATATAGTACATTCGGTAGAATTTTTAGGATGTGAGAGAGCATAAAATGAGTGTTTCTATTAGAAATTTAAAATTATTACTATAAAAAGTTGTACTGGAATAGATAAACGTGTTATTTGTATCATGGAAACTTGAGAAAAGGTAAAATTTCAAATTTAACGTGAATTTTAGGATAAATTTAAGTTTATAATAAAAAAATTTGAAATTGAAAATGTTTTGAATTTTTGAATGCATATGTCAAAATCCGTTGAGTGCTCATATAAGTCAAATGGTAGAGTGCAGCTTGGTGATGGTGATATGCGATATTAATATTCATAAGTTCTTGAAAAATGATCGATTTTACTCGTGCCTCTCTGAATATATTTGTTTTGACTATATACCGCATGTTTGCAGATTATATAACTGCAAGAGTATTTTATATGAACAACGGACACGCATAAAACCACAGAAATTCAATATCGGATGTAAAATTTCTGTTCATGATCAACTTTTCTCTGATGATATAAGTTCTCCAAATAAGTATTTTAGGGTAGCGCAAAAAAAAACTGATTATTTTGATTTTTCAGGCCTTGTATAAAAAAAAAATCATAGTTCATCATGTTTTAAGAGCCCTCTAAAAAATGAACCCGGTATAAGCATTTTGAGAGGTTGCTCATGAACTTTGAAATCTGCAAAAACAGTCAAAATGTGATTGTAAACAATTTTTTTGCCTTCTTTGCATCAATTTTTGTGACTATCAACATCAAAATGTTGCATTTGTTTATTTTCTTTATTTTGTGAAGAAATTTTGTTGATCATTTTTGCAGTTTTTAAAATTCGTGACCGACTTCTAAAAATTTGAATCGGTTTGATTTTTTTAGAGGACTCTTAGAAAATAATAAATTATGATTTTTCGTTACGGGACCCGAAAAAACAAAAATAGTCGGTTTTTTTCGCGCCACCCTAAATTACCCATCCATTTAGTAAGATGTAAAAAAGATTTATTTATGTAGAAAATGGCTGATGGTTGAGAATCAAAGTTATATGACTAAAATATCGAAGAAAACTAATGATTCAATATTTCAGCTTGATTTACCATACGGATAATGTATTAAGTGCTATTCAGCTATTATGTTTGATCGTGAGAGCATAAAAAAAAATGAGTCACCCACTCAACACTATACTGATCTACCATTTGAAGATATGACTAAGCATCATTATTACTAACCAGAGCTATCGTCCTCCCCTAAACTATACTATTACGCCTCAATTATTCAAACATAAGATTATTCATAAATTAGCAATTAATCTTTTATTGATACTAGCACTTAGCTTTTTTATTGAAATGTATTTAAAACTCTAATAATCTTATCGAAAGATTCTTCGATGAATTCGGAATAGTTTATGATTGACTAATTCACGGAAATGTTTTAACGTATCTACATTAACCGCAGAACAAATCTTTGCGGAATCTCTCACCGTGTCTCTGATCGAGGAAATCCTCTTATTACCCAACCCCATCACACGATGTCCATATATATATGGGCTTTATACTATTCTCTCTGAGAATAATTGGTCCAAAACGTAAACCAGGTAATCCAATCTGTCGAAATGTAATTTTTAGTGAAAAACTAATTTAAATTTGAAAAATATTAAATTTTATGTCGAAAAAAGTTGAACTTGAGTGTTAAGTTAAATATTTTTTTATTTAAAACTTGAATTTAGTACTCTATATCTTTTAAAAATCAAATTCTTATTAAACAAATAATTTAAATTTGAAAGAAAATTTTATGTCGTTAAAAAAATGTAAAATTTGAGTGTTAAGTTGAAATTCGTTATTTAAAACTTGAATTTAGTATTCAATCGTTTGAAAACGTAATTTCTATAGAACAAAAATTAAAAATTTAAAAATATAAATTTTTGTGTCATCAAAAAAATTAAAATTTTGATTTTAAGTTGAAATCGTTGATTTAAATTTTAAATTTGATATTTGATATTAAATTTTATGTGATTTTATTTGAGTCAATTCTGAAAAATTAATCATTAATATCGATAAACTATATTAAACTCATGTTATATCCTAATTCCAAGTGAATTAAAATTTTTTTACATCAATTGTGGATGGAATGACATACCCTAATTCCAAGTGAATTAAAATTTTTTTACATCAATTGTGGATGGAATGATTAGAATTTCGTTAATAACATTTATTAATTAGGGTGAAATTTGAAAAATTAAATGAAATTTCGAAGCTTATTATGTGAGTAAATAATTAAAAGTGCTTTTTAAAAAAATGTCCTATACCTTGAAAAAAATTTTGTACGTTATAAATTCGTAGTAGATGAAAATATTTCCCGAAAAAATTCATATTAGCTGACATGTTGAACTTTGTTGGATGACATGAAGTTAGAAAATATTCCTATAAACTGTTTGATGCGAGAGAAATTTAAAAACGAGTCAAGTTAATTAGTTGTCATAGTCAGATACACGTATAATTACCGCATGAAGAGAGTTACAAAAGCTCTAGTAGATATACTCGAGAGACGTGAGGATACTAGTTCAGATATTTACCAAACAGTGTCTCAACTTATAATGCAAAAAATTTAAATTTTTAATTCAAATTTTCAGACGGATAAAAATTTTTATACAAATATCATTATGTTTCGCATTATTTAAAAAAATATATTCTTAAGCACTACAATTATTATATTTGTATCGTGAAAAGCTCGCAGAAGTAAATATATTATGAATAAAAATTTTTTTCTGCTGTATCATCAGTTTTTTTTCGTGTCTGTGCTCAGAAAAAGTGACATTTTTCACAAATCAATACTCTAATATATTTTGAAATCTGGCGCAGGTGTTTGTAAAAATTTTTTTAAAATTTAAGTATTTATCCAGGTTCTAAAATACAGAAAAACAAAATAAATCTAAACGTTTTGTACAGATGAAAATAGGTGTGGTAACAATATAGCTGACAGTTTTTAAATGAGTTCAGATAGTTTATCACGAATAGCCTCAAGAGTCAAATCAATCATCCTGTATGACAGATTGCAAGCGTCGCTACAATTCCACTGATCTGATTTCACGTGACTGAAATGTTTACTAGTGTAAATAAAACAAAGGAAAAACCCATCAAAAAAATCGTCTAGTCTCGATTTTCATTTTTTTAGATCTGATTTCACGTGACTGAAATGTTTACTAGTGTAAATAAAACAAAGGAAAAACCCATCAAAAAAATCGTCTAGTCTCGATTTTCATTTTTTTCATGCTTGTTGTTGACTTACGTGAATTTTTGTATGCAGTTAACACCTTGCTGCCGACGTACTGGCCCGAGTTGTCTCTCTTTCTCGACACTCACTA
>MVJL01008223.1:0-11840 GCA_002156465.1 Macrocentrus cingulum
TTTTTTTTTTTTTTTTTTTTGGTCGCACGTTTCGACCTCTTATGAATGTCAGTTTTTATTTATTTTTTTTTTAATTATCTTAAACGCTTATAGTTATAAATTCTTTCCTTTTATAACTCTATATATAGATCTAAAGAACGAAAATCTTTTGTTATTATTTGTTTTACTGTGAAAAATTGGTTTTCAAAATAAATTCAATAATTATAATAATTTTTTTTGGTATATATAGAACTGTGTAGAATATGGATTAGTTGTTTCAAACCCAAAATTCATTATCAGAAATAAATTAATAAATTAACTACACAACATAATTATAACAAATTAATTTTAATAAAAACAAACAAACAGTAACAACAGAATAATAGTTTAATGAATATAAGAACACTCACCAAATACGCTGTAAATGTTGTTTGTATATAGCAGCAGTCGCAGTAAACAAACCGATGAACAATTTTTTGTGTTCTAATCGAATTTTTTGTCGTGTTCAAAGCTTTTATACCCGTGCTGAGCTTCGTTTATCGTTTGGTGCTTATTTTTCATTTCTATATATAGAACCAAAAATGCGTTGTTCATTGTTAAAAATTTTTTTTTTATTTTCAAGCCAAAAATCAATGCTCAAATCAGTAATGGTAAATGTCAACAAATAGCCGAGAGTGAATATGCAAGCATTATTTAAATTTGTTTAAAAAAAACAAGGCGGGAATTGCATTTCTACATTACCGACAGTTGTTGTTGTCATTTATCCGGTTACGAAGCCGTAAAATTCAGCCAATCAAAATTCATTTCTACTCCCATCGTACCACCCCCTTATTGTGTTGTCATGGATATGGCGTCCATTAGTATGTAATTTCTGTGTATGCAAATGAGAAATAATAGTATGATTTACTCTTAAAATTAATTAAAAAATGTCGTGGCGGTACGGTATAAAGTTTTATCCACTAATCGGGCGTCTTTCGGTTGTGTGTCGTTCGTTCAATGTCCGAAATTTCCATAAAAACATCAATATGAACAATGTGCTCGTGTGCAATCGACGAGGTTATGAATCTTTTCCACAGATTTATTCGCGTACCACTAATAAATTTATCAACCAGATTTTATTGAAACATTCAGTCGTGGAAATTCCGAAATTTTACGGTAGTGATAATAGTGATTCGGGATTTCAACATAACGGATTTCTCCTGAATGGTTTTGTCCTAGCTCTGATTGCCGCAACGCTTCATGCAGTGAGCCCGACAAAAGGTATGTAAATAAATTTTACCACATTGAATTAATTTTTCTTTTGTATTAAATTTGATTTTTTTTTATAGAGCACAGATTTTTTAAAGCTGCTCAGTATGGAAATCTGCAAGATTTAAAAACTGCTTTGGCGGAGGGCATTGATATCAACACAAGACATCCGCTCGGTTGGACTGCATTACAAAGTGCGGCAATCAATGGTAGAACTGAAGTTATCCGGTTTTTACTGAAAAACGGAGCAGATGTAAATCTCGGCGATGATTTTGTCAATGTATACAAGACTGCTATGGAAAAGGGCCAACATTCTTTGGATGGTAATGATTACTTGCGATTATTTAAGGTTATACTAACAATAATACATCCTAAGTCATGCTAACATTGAAATAGCTATATTTTTACCTCTCGAAAGCCTGTCAAAAATTAAAGAAAAATTTGTTTTATTTTTAGTTTTGATGCAGCGTGAAGAAGAATTCTCTGACAGATTAAACAACAGAGTTACTTTCAAAGGCTTTACTGCTTTGCACTATGCCGTATTGTCTGATTGCAAGACGTGTATTCAGGTGCTTTTAGACGCCGGGGCAAATCCTACAATTGAAAATGAAGCTGGATATCGGGCTGTGGATTATGCAAGGGATCCAGAAATTCAAGAGCTGCTGGAGAAGCAGGCTGTCAAATACGACGAAATCATGAGAGAAAAAGTAAGAAATAAATTATAGATATCCAGCTAAAGTATTATTAGCGCCTGCTTTGCTAAATGTATTTAATTTTTTTGGTCTAGCATTTTTTATATTAGAAATTCCGAAAATCAAAATAATTTATGTTACATCGTATTTTGTGTGTTAGACCAAAAATCCCGTAATTTACATCCAAGTTCACACAATTAGGCCTAAAAAATAGGGTGTGAATTTTTTTTTAATGCAGGATTTCATTGTTTATATCAAATCTTAAATTGCTTAGTTGGATATCGATAAATTCTGTATTTTCCATCGAGTTACACATGTTTTACATCAAATATCTTGTAATTTATATTAAAAAGTAAGCAATTAGCCCTTAAAAATGGGGGGTTAATTGTTTTTTTTTTTTTTTTTTTAGGAGACGATCCTCACTGTTAGGTATTGACAAATTGACTCAAGAGTTCTGAGTTCGTTTTTTATCTTGTATCTATAAATTAGCTGTTAAAAAAATCAAGTTTCCTACCTAAAAATGCACTATTTAGCACTGGAATTTAATCGGCGATCTTACTGTTATTTTGACACATCTTACTGTTATTTTGACACATTGGAGAATTAACTGAATGGTTTTGAAAAAAATTAACCCCCCATTTTTAAGGGTTAAATGCTTACTTTCTAATATAAATTATAAGATATTTGCCGTAAAACATGTGTAACTCGATGGAAAATACCGAATTTATCGATATCCAACTAAGCAATTTAAGATTTGATATAAACAATGAAATCCTGCATTAAAAAAAATTCACACCCTATTTTTTAGGCCTAATTGCGTAAACTTGGATGTAAATTACGGGATTTTTGGTGTAAGACACATAAAATACGATGTTACATAAATTATTTTGATAGAAAATCACGCGAGATGATTCGATATACTTAAAAGTGAAAAAAAAAAAAAAAGAAAAAGAAAAAGAAAAAAAAAAAGAAAAAACTATTTTGAGGGGTTGATTGTGAACTCTTTAATGTAAATTACATACTTTTCGGTATTAGGCGTATGTAAGTCAATGTAAAACACCGAATTTATGGATGTAAACTACTAGATTATTAAATACAATTCCGAATTTTTCATAAACCATGAAATTTGCTCCTAAAAAAAAAAAATTAACCCCCCATTTTTTAGGGTTAATTGCTTATTTTTTGATGTTAATTACTGAATATTTGATTGAAGACATGTGTAACTCAATGAAAAATACCGTATCTATCAAAACTAGGGTAGTATATGTATGAATCTTTCTGTATTATGTTATTAATTCCATCGATTATTTATTTTCAAAGGAAATGGAGGAACGTCGCCGGTTTCCACTAGAACAAAGATTGAAGCAGCACATTGTTGGCCAGGAAGGTGCAATATCCATCGTTGCATCAAGTAAGACATTTCAATATACACATTTGGAACGATTTTTAATAAAAAAAAAATTACAGCAATTCGACGAAAGGAAAATGGCTGGATCGACGGGGAACATCCTTTAGTATTTCTTTTTCTTGGCTCCTCAGGCATCGGAAAAACTGAGCTAGCAAAGCAACTGGCAGCCTACATTCACAAAAACAAGCCTGATGGTTTTATTAGGCTTGATATGTCAGAGTATCAAGAAAAACATGAGGTAGCTAAATTAATCGGCGCTCCACCTGGATATATTGGTCACGATGATGGTGGTCAATTGACAAAAATGCTTAAAAAAAATTCCAAGGCCGTTGTACTATTTGATGAAGTTGACAAAGCTCATCCTGACGTTCTTACTGTCCTGTTGCAATTGTTTGATGAAGTAATTCACAAGTTTATCATCTTTTTAGACTGTTATGATTTATAATAATTTTTTACTAGGGACGATTAACAGATGGAAAAGGCAAAACTATTGAGTGTAAAGATGCAATATTCGTAATGACCTCTAATTTAGCAAATGAGGAGATTGCTGAGCATGCTATTCAGTTGCGTGCTGAGGCAGAACGTATATTGAGCCAACGACTGGGCCAAAATTCTGGTGAAAATCAAGAACCAGAGAATATTGTGATATCTCGTGATTTCAAGACGCAAGTGGTGAGTTTTTTTTACCGTGTTTTTTTGATGAAATGTATAAATAATTAGATATTTTTACTAGGTACGACCAATTTTAAAGGGTCACTTTCGTCGAGATGAATTCCTCGGTAGGATCAATGAAATTGTTTATTTTTTACCGTTTTCCCGAGCTGAATTAATTCAGTTAGTGACTCGAGAACTTGAAGCTTGGGCTGCTAGAGCCAAAGAACGGCATATGATTGAATTGAAGTGGGATCGAGAGGTTTTATCAGTTTTGGCTGATGGATATGACGCACATTACGGAGCACGCTCGATAAAATATGAAGTTGAACGACGTGTCGTAAATCAATTGGCTGCTGCACATGAACGTGGTGAATTGAGTGAGTTAATTTATTATTTAACATTAATCTTGAATATATTGAATTGGAATTTTTAATAAATTTAATATAGGTAAAAAATGTTGTGTACAATTGAAGATACAATGGCATGAAAATGGTGCGAGCATCAAATTATCTGTTCGACGGGCTGGAGTTAAAGAATTTGTCGATATTGATGAAACAGATAATCTTTTAAAAAATGTCAATGCTGTATTTTAACTCGAGAGCTATTAAATGTTAAATTTTATCGATGTTTATTAAATTTACGAGGTAATTATCCAGTATTGAAAAGATTTCAATTTCTTAAAAATGTCTATGACATTTTTTATTTGCCGAAACCTCTAAACTATTAATTGTAGTATGAAATGTATTTCTGTTTGTTTTTTTATCACTGGGTTTTTTTTACTCGTTAAGCGTTGGTATTTCTATTTTTACCGGAATGTCCAAACATTGATGTTGTTGAAAATGAATTTCTCAATTATTTTTATCACTGGGTTTTTTTACTCGTTAAGCGTTATCGTTTCTATTGTTACTAAAATACCTGAAGTATTTTTAGTTTAAAATGTGTTTTCCACTATGTTTCTTATCGCTTATTTATTATTATTTATTTTTTTTTCGAGTCGGTAAATTCGAAAAAAACATGCTAGATCACGTTTATTTTTAAACGAAACGTTTTCATGATTTTTTCACCCACGAAATTAATAGCTTAATTTCAAACATTAAATTCATACTGACTATATGAACAAAATTAAGACAAATAGTCTCATTTTTATAAACATATATTCTGAAATAAAAAGAGAAATAATGATGTTAAATTCTAACAAAAACCTATATTTTCATAATTTTATAATGGTGGTAATGAATTTTTTTTCAACATTGAAAAATTTTTCATGCATGCAGAATATTTGATATATATCCATAAATTTATATTTTCGATCAATCCATGGCATACATTTGTATGTTATATAACACAGTTAATAGTAACACGTCATCATATCGTAAAGGACACATCGGAGTGTAGTATTCTTCAACAAAAGCTTACATATAATTTTTTAAAAAGACGAAAGATCATAGATAAAAAACTAGATTTCGAAGTTTTTATAGTAATAAATTATTAGAAAAGCGTCTCAAAGACATCATAGATATTTGGCATGCTCCTATATGAGTATATATGAGTTAGTACCCCGGTAATTTGTTATCCAAATATAAATTAGATATTTAAATTTAATGAAACATTGTTTTTTTTTTTTCGATCTTAGTATTTGTTGAAATTATATTCTTTTTGTACTTTTCAAGTATATATTAGGATTTTTGTTTTGAAATGACTATAAAAATTTTTATAGTTGATTTATTAGGGGTACTACCTTAAACCTGAGGTACTTGAATTATTTTACGTCACGATGGACAATATGATAAATTATCGAGATGTTTATATGCAGTGTGTCAAATATATTAAAATCAGTAGGGTTAAAAGTTTCTTTTTATGTATATTTATATTATTTTGATAGAATATTAGAAATAATGTCGATAAATATTGATAAGCGTTTCAGTCATTGCCTGAGCGTTCGTAAAATTTCTTTACTCAAGTCCACAATATTTATTTGATATATTTATCGATCGATATTAATATTAATGTATAATATTCGTTATATATTATTATAGATGCACGCTCAGAACAATATATATATATATATCCAACCAACAACGATTGACAATAGATTCACATAATCATAAATTTAACGATATATGTATAGACTCTTTTTATATCATTAAAGACAAATGCATTGATCCAGTCATGCAAATTAAGTTGAGTTTTATCTATTTCAAGATAGAAAAAAAATATATTTTTAATATATAACATTGAATATTTGTCAAAAACTATAAGTATTTTATTTTTTTATTTCTTCTTTATATTCCTTAATAAATGATTGTACAACAATCAGACTTCAATTGTGAATTTGAAATTGAAAAATAATCGTGACAGACGTCGGTAAGATATTTATTTAATTCAATTACTTAAAAAAAATTGTTTCAACTGTATTTTATGATTATTTAAGACGTTTACATAATGAGTCTACCTAATGAAACCACGATAATTCATAAGCTTATAGTCGTAAAACCAAGAATTCATTGTGCAATATTTTTATAGTTGAATGTTAAAATGATTTATATTAATTGTAATATATTATAGACTTTAAATAATATACTTAAATTAAATTAGTGAAGCGTGTGCCACATGGCTATACTTTTTCTGGGTGATTGTGTTACGTGTGTCCAATGCTCACGACTTGGATTGCCTCTCTCCGTTTCCGATGAATGCCCAAGGTATGCTGGACCAACAATGCACGAACCTACGATCGCATTTCCCCCCATCAATTCACTGCTTCCATCCAATACACATACCTAAAAATATTTTTTTATTTTCTAATAAATAATTTGATTAAATATTATTTGCAGATTATTCTACCTCAATAGCAGATGTTGCAAGAGAACTGGCGGGAATATCAAATGACATAGCTTCATTCCACACTGGATTTCGTATTGATTTCTTCACGACAGTTTTCTTCTTCTTCACTCGTTTTTCACCGGACAAAAGGCTCACTTTTACAAATGGATCAAGTGTCTCCTTATCCTGTTAAATAAAGGTAAAAAGACATAATTAATTATATACAATTATACATATAATGCTGGTGAATATTTATTTGTACCTGTAGTGGAAATAGATTTCTTGCTTTGAGTATTAAAACAGTAAGTCGTTCGGCACTCGGCAAGTATGACAGGGATACCAGGACTTCTTGCATTTCCTCAGGTGGTTTTTTTTCTCGTGCAATTTCTCCCCAAACTTCGACAGACGAGGTTGAAGTTACTAATTTGAGCTCATTCATGGCAACTCTCACTGAACCCACAACGTTATTTCGCGAATAACGATCAAAATCAAATACCTATAATATATTTTTTTTAATTACAATTCTTCATATACCATGAAAATTAGTTTATAAAATTTTTCAATACTATTATTCCTATGAATATTTCAATAATGAATTTTTTTTCTTCTAGGGCTTTACCTGCAATACTAGAGTTTTTTCTTGAAGCTCTTCAAAACTGACTGGAAACTTAAAGTGCTGATCGAAACAAGGATTCCGATCGTTCCTGTAGATACGCGTCTGTCTTTTTCTACTGTCAACTTCCGGGCTCAATGTTAGCTTGACAAAGGGATCGTTGAAACCACCCTGGTCACTGCCAGTCAAATCGAGAGCTTCAATCAAGTGAACATGCAGATCGGATTTATCAAAGTCGTAGGACAGACGGAGGTGGAGACGTCCCATATTTTTTCCACTCCTACTGCCCGGGCTGCTTGGGTTTGAAAAAGTGTTTTAACCTGCTGATGTGGAGGAATAAAATTTTTTACGGCTACCTGTGAGCACTGAGAAACAGCGGACCATCTTGACGATGGTAGAGATCGGGTTGGATGGAGCCCAGAGGGGATGCAGGTGGAGCTGGGCTTTCATCGCTATAAATATTCAAGGTATCAGTAGATTTAACTAGTCTATATACTGAATATAAGAATGCAATCGGACCTGATTGAGGATCTGGCGGAAGGAATGAGCAGTGGAGAGAGACACCGATTGGCAATTTTGATCGATGGGATACCGGATGAACTCGCTCCAGTTTCTGATGGAAAAATAATTCCAGTTTGATGATTTTCGGGACTTACACTTCGTGGATCCAAAAAAACTGCCGAAGGTGACGGCGATCTAAAAAAAAAATTATTTATAACAGTTACTACATTATTTTAATAATGTTTGATGTATTGTAAAAATATTTGATTGATTATAATTCGTATTTTGTGTCT
Organism: Macrocentrus cingulum; assembly: GCA_002156465.1. Lineage (NCBI taxonomy): Eukaryota > Metazoa > Arthropoda > Insecta > Hymenoptera > Braconidae > Macrocentrus > Macrocentrus cingulum. Next base: position 8,209 of record MVJL01008223.1, read on the forward strand.
GTAATTAATTTTTGAGCTGGATTTTAGTAGAAGATATATACAAATTTGTGTTATTAATTGTTTAATTAAATAAAATTATGATATTGTTTCAGATAACCTTGATTTTGTTGGTGGATATGATGAGGCAGCTCGACTGAAGTCTTGATAGTGATGACGCCCGTCTGGATCAAATGTTTTGATTTGTGGAGATGACCCACGCTGAGCTGATGAGGCAGGAGACTTTTCAAGAGAGTTTTGTGAGCTTACAGATGAATTTCTCGCTAGCATTCGACTTCCTAGGCCTTGGATTAATGAACCAGGTGAGTTAGGAATATGATATGAAAAGTTTGGTGATAAAATTTAATTTTGATTGCCCGAAAATTCAACTTTTTGATTGAAAATATCCAGTAAAATGCTTTGAAACTCATTAATTTTATGATTAACATGTAATAACATGCTAAAATGATTTGTTAACATGTCAAAGATGAGTTTTACGTTAACTAGTAACGATAAAAAAAATTTTTTTTTTTTTTTCACTTTTGAAGAGGTTTACCCCCTTTAAAATATCGCTGTTTTCGTGATTTTTGTCGTTTTTAGCTGATAACTCGTTAAAACGAGATAGCAAAAAATGTTATGGAAGTTAAAGTATCAGGGGTAAAATTTCCTGCAAAAAATGTCTCATAAAATTTTTTTTATCACCCTTAGTTTTTGAGATATTATCAGTTTTTTTAAATTTCAATTTTTTAAAATATCTCAAAAACTAATTAAAATATCAAAAAAGTTTACTCCTTATTTTTTATAGGAAATAAAATTTACAATCTTTTTTCTCTGATTTTATTTTTTCCTATCACGCTTAGTTACCGAGTTATTGGCAAAAAACTAAAAAAATCTCAAAAATGACGAGATATCTATCTAACCGCTTTAAAAATTTTCCAAAAAAAAAAATTTTTTTTCCACTGTTAAACATTACAAACTTGATTATTAAAATTAATTCAACTCAAAAAACATAAAAGTAACAAAAAAATTATGCAATTTTCACACAGGAAGAAAAAAAAAGTTTTACACCCTTTTAAGTAAACGGCGGTTATCTTACACCTTTTTATCGTTCGTTAATGATGGAGGGTAGAGAATGCTTTTAAAAGTAGAAGGGTAATAATAGAATAATTTTTCAACTAATTAGAGCTGCTTAAAGTCAGTGATATGTTGATTTTTTTCATAAAATGCTCGATTTTATCACGACGACAAACACAGGGTAAATTATTACTACATTTTAAAATTACCTGTAGTAGACGATGATGATTGAGATGCATGTCGTTCTTTAGTCACATTTAATTCCTGCAACAAAAGTAATATGAACATGATAAACAAAAATTAAAGTTCCGATTCAGAAGCAGAGAAAAAAATCTTATTATTTATTTACATTTTATTTCAAGTTAATATATGAGAAAATTGGGACAAATGCGAATTTTAACAAAAGTATATTTCTAGAAAAGAGGGAGGGGATAGCGCGTTTAGCAGCAGTAGATATGACCTTGTGTGGTCAGACATCGCTTACTCAAGTACTAAAGTGTTCTGCCTCTAGTTTATATTATTTTATATTTTTTATGCATGAATTTATTGTTTGGCAGTAAATTTACGAAATTTGTTTTACAGATAAAAATAAATATTTACCTCTGAGCTGGTGGTGGGACCAATGCTGTCTGTGCTGTTGGTTGAGGCAGAAGAGAGAGGCGAGCGTGAAGTTCTCTGTACCCAACGATCCCTGATAATTGCCACCCCGGTAACCATTCCAATTCTACTCGCAGTACTACTGCCGGTGGCCTTGTCGCCACCACCGCCGCCGCCTCCACCACCGCATGCTAGCTCCAAAACATCCCCAAATACTTCTGACAGTCTATCCGGCACGTTGACGAGTATTTCCAATGTCACCTAACCACCAGGACTACAGCGCACAGATCAAGTTGTTTTCAGATGAACTCTGTACAAATATTCTGCAAAATGTCAAAAACTCACTGTCACTTGAGAGATTTGTTAAATAGTTTTAGTTGATGTGAATGTATCGGCAACAAACAGGCAATTTTTTTTCGTGATATATTGCAATTATGGATTTTTTCGTATAGGTCTAATTAAATATTAGCATCACTTTGACCGTTTGTCATTGACTTTTCTGGGTCAATTGTGTAGGATTGGTATAGATAACACTTGAAATTTTTTTGTCACAAGTGTTTTTGGCACGGATTTTAATAATTTAATCTTGATTAAATGTATAAGAAAACAGAGAATGCTTTTTTGCTCAGAGCAGAAGACTTCGTGTGGTGATAGCAGTAATAGTGGTGATGGTGGTTGTGATGAGGAATTGGAGGGGTATGTATTGAGAGAGCGAGAAATTTCTGCGTGCGCCGCAACAGGTTTGCTTACTCGTTTTTACTCGAATGCTTCGTTTTATTGTTTTTTTTTTTTTTATTATTATTCTCTCTATGTAGAATTATGACCTATTACTTAAATAGTTTAAAAATGAGACAACACTCAAAAACCAGTAAAATTAAATAAATTAAAATTGAATAAGAATAATTTTATATATAAAGATAGTATATGGCAAGTTCTACGCAAGTATTGATCGAGCTTGTCTTTGTAGACATATTCACAGCCTTACAATTTATGAGCATAGAATATTGAATGTTTAAAAATCGGGAAAGAAAAAAATTTTTTTCCTTGTCAAAAATTTATATTTATACCTTTTTTATTGTCATGAAGGAATAACTGCAGTTTAACAATTAATAAATTTATTTGTATTCGAAAAATGGAAACTATTTTTCAAGAAAAAAAGTTAATTAATGTCAAGGACCTGCTGTAATTAGGATAAGAATAATAAAGATATTAATAATTAAAATTGAAATCAAAATTGTTGTTAATTTATTTATTGTCCTTTCGTCCTCATTTTTTTCCAGGACCTCCATATGCATGTCTCAGGAGCCTTCAATTCTATTTTTAAGGACCTTTGAGAAAAAAAAAAAAATTTCCCCAAGAAAATTGGCCGGTTTCGGGTGAAAAACTTCGTCGAAATTACCGACCTTTTACAGATCCCTGTAACTATTTTGTTTATTTATAACAATAGAAGGGCGGACGATGGCTCAATGGAAAGATAAAAAGTTACCGACATCCCTGAGGCGATGGCTCAACCCTGTCAAAAATGCCCTCAAAAATGCTCTAGCTCCAACGGTTCTCGAGATATTTGCAAATAAACAATTTTCGCAAAGTTTATTCGCTTGCCATTTCGTTGTTTATGGTCCGATTCGGCTGAAACTCAAATGGTCTTACCTGGTCCAGGTACCCAACATCCATTCTGAGTTTGAAGGTCATCCGATGATTAGGAGCGAAGATACAGAAAAGGGGTTGAAAAAGTTATAAACAATTGAGAGGGAGGACTTCTTTACCGACCGATTCAGTTTCTTTTCAGTTTTTTTTTTTCAATACTCTTACAAGTCTTAATACTTTTTTTTTTCATAATTTTGAAAATTATTTACTCAGCATGTGTGAGTATCACGTACTCCTTTTGGTCGCGCACTTTCAAAATGTCGTGTCGATTGAGTGCATGTGACGTTGAGAGTCGCTTGAGTGACTTTTTTCCTCGTGAATTTATCGAGCGATTTTTA
>MVJL01008225.1:0-83503 GCA_002156465.1 Macrocentrus cingulum
GATATATTTAGTTGGATAATAGTAGTAGTAATAATTATATTTATCCCACTATTGGTTTGTCCATTAAATGGTTTAAATTATATTATTCATCAGATTTTTTACTTTTAATTAAAACTATAGGGTGCAATGGTCTAACCGACTGAGCACCCCTTTAAGCCATTTTGCCAAAAAAAAAAAAAAAAAATTAAAACTATTTATTATTTAAAATATTATGTTTTTAAAATTATTTATTTGTCGTTAAATTGTTCGTTTACTATCGATTTATTTCAATATTTCTATATTTCTAAATATATTTATGTTAAAAATTAACCTAAAGCTCTGAATCATTTAAAATGAGTAAATCTAATAGAAATAATTGAAATAACTGAAGTTATTTACAACAAAACTTTGTTATTAAAGCCATGCGCCGATAGGAGAAACCCCCATGCCGTTATCGTAGCATGGTACTCATTCCCATACTGCATCGTCCTCAGTCCAATGCTGCATGGTACTCAGTCCTATGCTGCATGGCACTGAGTCCCATGCTGCATAGGACCGTCAACTTTCTATCTAGGACTGCGGCCAATATAGCATAGTATATTTCTCCATGCTGTCATAGCATTTGCGCCGTGTCCAGACATGAATGTAGTACTATCCAGATCGCGCTGTTGGCTGACTACTATGCTGTTTGGACTTCAGTCCCATGCTACATATATTAACGGCTACCATGCATTTCTTTCCGTGTACTTAATAAAAGTTTCTAATTGTGGAATATCGTATACAGGTCTCGAAATATCAACAATAAACCACTTTTTTTATTGTTTAAAATCTAATTGAGCTGGAACGGTGGAGATATGAGGCTGCAAAGACCATATACAAATCCTCTCCGAATTTTAGGAAACTCTGATATTTATAGAAATAACCCAGATATAAATAATTTAAAATTTATATTTGTATTTTTTCATATTATTCATTATTCGGTAGCCGCTGAGTTTTTTACCTGACCTTGAAACCTTTCTGAGAATGTTCAATTTTTAAGGATTTTTATTCATTTGAGTAATTATATGATGATAATTACATGAAATTCGTGAAATTTCATGAAAATTGCATTATCGACTAAACCTAGCGAATGAACGACCGAATAAATTGATGACGGATATGACGTCAACTTCTGTAACAGCCGACTTTTTACGATAGGATACAAAAATGCCTTGTTTATAGAAAAAATTCATAAAAACGTCGTTTAATTCAAATGTTTATTCAACGTTGCACATCTTTGTATTAATAACATAGTATAAACCAACATACATTCGAGCTTCCATAACTCTATAGGTACTCGGCTGCAAAATATAAATTACATATATATACATGAAAAAATATACTATATATTGTCCAACGTTATAACAAAGAACTAGAGAGCATTCATTAAAAAAATGTCCTACTCTTTTAGCAGCTGCAGGGGTATAACTGGACGACTTATTTTATCGGGCGACAGTAGCCGTATTCCACGAGACTGTTGTCCACGAGGAGAAAAAAAGAAGAAATATAGAATAGAGAAAAATGGTGCGCTAGAGGACGGAGAATCACTATATATTTTTATGAGGATTCCTCGGGCGGAATTATTTCTTTAACGAAAATTACCGTGTAATAACCGTAACGGTGTTATAATACACTACGTCTCTACTGGGGACCATATAGTCATTTGATACAGACTGATGATAGTGGCATTAGGATTAGTTGGATACATCCAACTGCGACCTAATCCGCCATCTATTTATAATGATATCACTTTTCTACAAAATTATTTTTTTTCTCACTCTTAAATAAATAAAGACATATCATCAGTCTACTAGAGTGAAAATAAAATTTTATTCACCCTCTCTTTTAAGCAATTAAATATCTAATTCCCAACATTTATTTATAATCTATATTTTATTCACCCTCTTCCGACGCGATATACGTAAAAAACAGTGACTGGAGACTGATTACAACGTGAGCTATTGGTATGTAATATTAAAATCATACGCAGTAGTTTTTTGATCATTTTTAGTTGAAAAATTCTAAATTATAAGTTTAATTAATTTAATTTATGATTTAAAATTGTTGCATATATATAACGGTAAAAAATTTACTTACTCTATAAAAAATATTGGATATATTTTTGAAATATTTTGATCTACTATCAAGATAAAAAAAAGGTAATACTTTAAAATCTAAGAAAGATACAAAAAAGTTGATCTCAAATTTTTTATAGAAAATTTAATCCTCTATCTTTCAATTTTCATAAAATTTTTCAATATTTTGTATATTTATCAAGTTATCGCCAAAAAACAAAAAAAAAAAATCACGGAAGCAAATTTTCAAGTGGTTTCTTTTTTAAAAAACTAAAAAAATTTTTTTTTTCACTCCAACCAAACGTTCTAAAACTTATCCTAAATGTTTCATAGTTTGTAGACTTTCTTATAACATATTTTTTACAATAATGATTGCGATATAAATCATGATTGTCAGCTCTTATTGGTATCCAAGTAATTTTTTTGTCGATTGAAATTGTATCTAACATAAATTATAAAAACCTCTGACAAAGTCAATACCTCAAGAAATGCCTTTCGATATACATATCGATTGAGTCAATACAGAATTGAAAAAAACTTGCAAATACTGCACAAGGCGACGGTTTGAATTGACTAACCGTCAGAGTTTGTGAGGGTATTGGCGCGTTGGAGGATCTGCACCGGGTGCCGCATAAATCCAATAAAAATAGTGGGTACCGAGGAATAAAGCCATAATACGAGCTTGAGAGCAGCCAATGGTTATATACTTGGGGTAAAAAAAAAAAAAAAAACAGCGAGGAGAGAGTATAGAGTAGGGGGAAAAGAAAGAAGTACAGATGGAGATGGTGAGGAATAATGGTAGGAGCGTGGTGCGACGAGTGACGACGGGGCGAGGAAAGGTGAGGAGTTAGAAATGGGGAAAGCAGAGGCAGAGAATACCGAATAGTACACGTGTGTATATGTCGACGAAATCCGCACACGACACTGGGCGACAACGGCGCGGATAGAGAGAGATCGAGAGAGACCAGAGGCGGAGACGTAGCACACCCACGCTAGTAGTAGTGATATACTTTGGTCGGACATGCAATTAGTAGTGCTAGCGTGACTATGCCGGTGGAATTGGCGTGGTGGTCGTGCTAGATCCCGATACCGTCTCGACCGACCTGCTTTCACGAGTGGACGCCCTTTCAAAACTCAGCCTGCCGCCCCCACTCACCCTGCACCCTAATTTTCATGTCATTTTGTTATTAAGGGTGCATATTTCTGACCGTCAGCCGCAGTGTTTATATTTAAATTAGAACTGGAAACCTCTGGAAGTGCAATTAAGAAGAATATTCACTTGCAATTATATTGAGAAGGATTATATAAATTTTTAATATATACCTATCGTGCTATTTAGTTAATGCGTATAATGCCGCTCAACAGTATTTTCTAAAAACTATAGTGGATAATTCGATGCTTCAATTTTTAATATTATGCTAAAAAAAAAAAAATTCATATCGATCAAAGGCATAATTTGGAATTGATGAAATTTTTTTTTTCGATTTCTGGTTAGTTGATCCTCACCCTAACACGACCATAAAGAGCGACTTAAAAAAATTTAAAAATTATCTATTCAAAATAACTAAAATTTTCTTATGATGATTTTAAATTATTTTGAGACTTAAATGTTCGTTTTTTCAAATGAAAATTTGCCACAATTGACTGAAAACATTTTTTTTTAATCAACTATATAAATAATTAAAATTTTGCAATTGAGATTTCAGTTGGTTTTTTTATAATTAAAATTGTCTAAAATTTAATTGCAATTTTTTAAAATACTTTCTTCCTATATCCATGTAAAATAAAACTAAATCATAGAAAACAATCGATTGAGAAAAAAAAAAAAACGAGACAAATAATTAAAACAAATTTCGGACATTGATTGTTCTGTAAATTGATTATTGATTCGATGTTTGACTCTGTAATAAATTTATGGGTTTAATGTCGTGTCCAATATATATAGAGCAAAAATATTGAACGAAATCAAATAAGGAAGAACAAAAATACATAGCCTTGGGGCGACGCAGGAAATCGAGCGACAATTCTGTAATAGAATTGTGTGGTGGTGGATGCGCACAAACTCGTCGAAAAGTCATTGCCGCTTCAATTGCTGTCCCACGAAAGTGGCAGCAAATTGAAACTACAGACTAGATATATCCGGCCGAATGTTGTGCTGTTACGAGCTAGAATTGTTGGAAGACACAGCGAGAGGACGAGTATACATCGCGTGTACAATCCTTTATAAAGTATTTCAAGTCGAATTCCAGGTGATAGTTTTCAATAGAGCAGCAGTATGCTCGACACCTGACGCACGATCCATAAATTATCCTGTAATAGCCCTCGAGATTTACAAAACAAATTATCAATGCTATAAAGTACGTCATTACAGCTATTAAAATCTTGACCATTAAATATTTTACCCATTACCTACAGCTTGGCTAGTGTGTTCACCCATTATTCCATCGCAAATGAGAGAATACTGTTTTAGATTTTCACACCTGACTATTAATATTATACTTTGTAATATATGCGTATATATCCATTTAATGAAATTATAGTATTGAAAATTTTTAAAGGAAAAAAAAATTTTTTCATCACTTTTGGTGCCTATAATTTAAGTGTAAAAAAATTTACATTTTTTTGTTGTTAAAAAAAAAAGTAGTTTTTTGAAATATACCTAGTTTTTTTTTAGATACAGAATTTATGAAGTTTTTGAGTAAGATTTGAAAAAAAAAAAAGATTGTATAAAGTTTTATTTGTGGGCAAATGCCAAATGACAAAAATTTTCCTTTAGCCAATGTCGCTGAAAATAAAAAGTTTCAACTAGTCTGGATTGAATGAGTGAATTGCCAAAAAAACTAGAAAGTTACTGTAATAGCTTTTGAAATATTCGCTTGCCCATAGAAAATTGTATGTATGACTTTTCCACATCCTGATGTTTATAGAAACAAAAAACACGGGTATTTGCACTGTAGGTACCATCACATGAAAGTCGAATAAAAATTTTCATTAAAATATGTAAATAAAATAATAGAGGAAACTGGACGCAATTGAAATTTGTACAGTGTCACGTTTAAAAATCAGTCAATAATAATATATTAAATGTTGATGAAAATTCATGCAGAGAATAGCACAATGCATTAACACGATTTTCTCGAATCATTTATTACGTATGAATTTGAACGATATTCTAAGTTAAATAATAGTTTATGAGCTTCATAGAATAATTATAGAAATGAGTTAAATAAATAAACATTATCCCTGAAAGCATATGTAAATCTGTCGATAATACTTATCAATTGTAACAGCGTTGAAAAATGTCATTAAAACGTTTTAAAAAATTTCAAATTCGCGAAATATTTATATAGAATGTTCTAAAAATTATTTAAAAAACGAAAAAAATATTCCTTCTATTTAAAATCCACAGAAATTCAATTTTTCATTTAATCAATGGAATAATAAATCTTTTTTATTAATAAATAAGTGCTTACAAATAAAAAAAATTAATTTATTGAAAATAAGGATACTTTTATCGCAAATTTTCAATTCAAACCAATTGATGTCAATTCAAACAAAGAACACAATAAATTCTAAGAATTTTAGTATTTCAATTGAGTTCAGTCTCGCCTATACCGATATAATAAGTCAGGGAACAAAAAAAAACGATAAAAATGTTCAAGTATACCAAAAAACTAGTAGAAAAAAATCACTACCAAACAGAATATATTCAATACTACCACTTTCCGACGGGTTTGTTTTTTAATTACAATTTTGTAAAATTTTTTTATCAAAAAAAGATATTTTTTCGTTTTGTATTTGTCGGGCATAAATAAAACTTGTAAATATCGAATTTAAACAATCAAAAAGCTCAAAAAACTTATATATCATTATTTGAAATAAAAATAATTGAAGCAAACGTTGAATTTCTGAAAAATATAAAAAAAATTTTACTAGTTTCATACACCTCGTATATAATCGAGTTAAAACTTTATAGCTTCAATGTATTTTCACACGGTGTATGCAGATGAGAAGTGAGTTAGACTCGATAGCAAAATATTATCTCGATTCATCAGCCCTAATACGCTTTCGTGGTGTTCGAACATTACTTTAATTCGTGGTTACGACAGGTGGCAATCAAACAGGGTATTCGAGTCCGCGGTAAGTGCCACTCGTGTAAAGTTTAACTCGTCGTTGAATTAAAGGCCCGAACTAAATGTGGTGTGCGAAAGCATCAGTGTGTATCTGCACTATATACAAAGCTTAAAGTATAAACGGCGTTTCTAGCTTTACCGTCACCCAGCACGCGGTTCCATAAGCCTATATACAATGTCCTATCAGCGTTCGATCTTGCGCGAGTTACACGCAAGCAAATATAAACGCAGTCTCTTTTTACCAGCGTATAACCTCGGTAATTTTCTAACGCGCGTAGCAGTAAATCGCAGGATGTCGTTGCTCCTAATGATGATGGCAAAAAAAGCAGATTGATAAAGCATTGCAACATGAATACTTGACCGATAATTGTGGGAATTAAAGAAAAAAAGAAAAATATAAACTTATACAAGATATTTCGATCCCTCCTAAGCGCGTGATTCAACCGGCACGAAATGCTCGTTAATCTTCCTGACTCTTAGGGTATTATGCGATACAATCTTGTAAACATCAGCGCTGAATAAGTCGACAGAAACATAATAACATACTGATTATACAGTCATGTATACATACATACCTATTCGAAGTGTTTGCGTTGGTCTTACATGTCTTTAATGACACTGAGACAATTTTCGGACACATGAAATTCTTTCAATCTCTTTCATATAACTTGAATTACAATAGTAAACATTTAAACGTGAGGCATGTGCACGCGCTAATGAGCATATCGTGCGATGTCCTACAATACATTGGCGTGAAAGTACCCATCTCCTATCCAACCCGCCATCGCATGTACATTCCATGCAGTATGGCATAATTGCTTGGAGGAAACTAAGGGCGCACGTGTTTATGCGCAACATTATACTATAGGCACGTCTTTGAGGCATAAGTGACGCAATATCCGTGTTTTATTTGAGGATTTTTGTATTTCCAGCTGCTTAGAGACAAGGATTTTTACGGAATTTTGGTTTTATTTAAGAGAATTTAATTTTTCATGGGAGAATACGTGCACATTCAGTGTAATTTTAAAACTAGTAAATTTGTCTGATAATTGAACCTAAATCAACTGTTGATTGGTCTAAATTAAACTGCTTCCAGTCGAAATTTTATCATATTCGTTTATTTGAATTAACTAACAGTTTTGATATTTTTGGATGTTAGATTTTAGAAATTTTAAAGTTCACGTGTCAAACAAAAAAATTAAAATATAAAGAAAAATTGAGTTAATTAAATAAAACAAGCTTTATATTTTTCAGCACGATATCTTAAAAAATCAAGTAGAAAAAAAAGTCAAAAGTCAACAAATTAAAAAAATTTTTTTTTGTACGTATTTATAGCGGTGAAAAAATAGAAAATATTCTCTTAAAAAGATGATGCAGCTATAATTTATCAAGTTTTTCATCGTATAAAAATGTGAAATGAATTTTTATCAAAATGCCATTAGCTTGGCAGTATACACAGTAGCAGTAGGAGGCGGAGGGAGTCTCGTAGGGAAGACATTGGCCGAATCACTTAGTCTCATGAATATGTAGCTGCATGTCGGTTATATATCCTTCCGGGTACGGGTCATTATTCTTAATAACCGCCATTAAAATAGGTGGTGACCTACTGGTAAAACGAGCAAAAGATGCGCATCGACCAGTTTTCTCCATATACCTACACCAGATCCACTTTTGTGATAGACACATGTTTCATTTTTCATCTGTACTTTTTACGACAATTACACGAACACAGTGAAGCCGAGCGTGCGGACAATAATTGGACAGACAGAAGCCACGTTCGCCAGCACTAGTGCATCCGTTTTTTCACACAGATATGCATGTCGGACTCTCGCGGCGGCGCTACTGACAGACTAAAAAATATTTTCTGCTGTTTCCTCTGTGCATTGCCGATTTACTCTGGGGGAAACGACTGAAATTCAGCCGTCCATGTAGCCCCGATCTCCACCTATCATGTGGAATAAATATTTAATCTGAAAGAGCTGAGCATCAGCAAACGCGCTCACTTGCAACATCAAACATCGCGGATATTGTCACTGATGGAGGATAGACCGAAAGGATATGGCAGTGAATAAAAAAATACCTGACATTTCCAGTGACCTTTTGTCAGCATCAGACCACGTTCAACCAGGAGATTAACATGTCGTGACACATTAAAAAAAAAAAGCTCCCAGCTAACTGGCAGTTAGGATAGGTAAATTACCAATTATTCCGCTGTTCAATCCCATCTAGATACCGACCTTAGTGTTCATTTTACAGCTTTTAGAACGCTCAGGTCCTCCCTTCCTAACAGCAGAGTAAATCTGAAATGTTTTATGCATCACGGCGAGTTCTTGCAGCTTTCTAAACCTCGCACAAAAAAGCTAGTGTCAACGATAAAAAATTTTTTCCCACTATTTTTCAAGTGCTTTCAGCTAATAGTGTAAATCCAGCACACGATGATATAAATTTTATACAAAATTTAATACAAACAACATGTTTTTCAATACAAATTGAGTAATTACACTTAAATATTTTTACTTACTCTACACTCTTTGTATGCGAAGCTTGTTTTATGGAAAATACTTTAAGGGAAGATATCCGACGATGAAAATATACGTTTTTTTTTTACAAACTTTTAATATCACAATGTGGCTTTGTAAACGATCTTCTAAATGTACTCAGAAAAAAAAATTTTGCGGTGATTTCGCCCGATTGGCTCATCTGAAAAGCAAACAACGAAAAAAATTCTTTTAGTAAATTAGTGCACCCTGGAATTAATTGAAGAAATTTCAATTTGTATACATATTGCAATTTTTTTACTTTTACCGCCAAGTTTTTGTCGTAAATACGATTTTTTTCAAGAGCCACCACTTTGTCAAAAATCGAAATTTCAACTAATCAAGCATTAACGGTATCCTAAAAAAAAATCGCGAAAATATACAATTTTTTCGAAATAACTGTATAGTCTATTCCTTGACCCTCAAAATCACAAAAAAAATTTTTTTACCATAAAAAGTATAAAAAAATAGTCATACAAGAAATTTTCGAATAGAGAGAGTTACTTCCAATTACAATAGGACAATTAAACTGCTTGGATGAGTCCAATTACCACGTACGCGTAGATCGAGCGTGTAAATGTGTAATTACTAAAATTACAGAGGCCAGAGTCGAGAGATAGAGAGTCGAGCCTTGAAGACACTAGAATCCACTGGCAATATAAAAAGTCGTGCGTATATTATTAATTGTTTTTTTCTCTTGTTTTATCGTGTATATGTATACAGGTAGTGGGTATAAAAGGGATGAGGAGGAGGATGGCCCCTAGATTTACGCCTCGGTCCTTATTTATTCACGCTTTAATTACCCTGCGGCCTCGAGGGCACGTGGGTGTACTCCGAAACGAGAAACTTCAGGAAGCCGAGTGATTAATGGGCTCGGTTAGCATTGCGCACTGTCCGGGATGAGGAGTCCTTGCGCGCGCGTTAAACAACAGGAAATAAAAAGAATGATAAATACGTTAAAAAAAGAAAAGAAAAAATAAATAGTGTAAATAATATATTTACAACATAATTTTGTATTTATATATAAAAATGTGAATTGGTGCGGTTGAATAGTTGAAATGGACACTTTCTTTACAAGAAGAGCAAATACCAAGTGCCAACGACACCTCATCGTGTCTGAAAAGCTGACAACTCTTTACGAGAGATGGCCCCATTTTTACAGGAGTTGCTTCATGCTGCAGGCATGTTTTTACTCATGAGCAAGCCCGGATAGATACGATCGGTTAGCAATGGGACGCTTGCAATAGCCGAGCTAGCGGTTAGCGGGGTAAGGAGCAACTGGGCATTCATCCGAGCAGATAGCATCGCTTGTTAAACCCACCCTTGGCCGCATCTCACCTTTTCACCCCTGGCCGCATGCTCCCTATAGTACAGCTCTCACCTGCTTGAGAGCACTGCTGCCAACATTGTACTGACAAGAGATAGGAATGCTTCCTCGCCATTGCCGTGCGCTCTGCCTTGCTTGTAACTATACCCCTCATCGCGCCAATGACGGTGAAACACTGCCCCTATCCTCTCATCCTTGCCAGAAACGCCGGTCAACTGATAACGCATTTCTAAGTTTCGTGTCTTAATTTTCTCACTCGTGTTTCGTTGCTCGTTACTGCACGCGCGCATTTTCATCATCTGCAATTTGTTATTGATGATTTTCTTTTTCGATGAGTTATTTGCAATTATAGTGAGTGAAAAAATAAATTCTAAAGGTTTTACTGTTTCAATTGAGTCCAATCTCTCCTACTATTAATATTATATGTGCTAATGGTGAAAAAAAAAAATTATAATCCATTAGAAGCCAATTACGTAGAATGATTGGCAATTTAAAAGTATCAAATATCAGTGAAATGCATTGAAAGAGGCTATTACCTATATACTCATCAAAAATAACATCACACTCTGTATACACGAACATTTACCGGCTGCATGAGAAATACTCCGGCTGAATGCATAATATATGAGTGTCAGTTGGACCCGACTGTGCTCGTTTACTCATCGTTCACTTTGACGACGTGATAGTCACTTTGATGGCCTTACTCGAAAAATAATTATACTGATGGCACACATACTTTTATTCAAACACTATATACGCAGCGGCAGGGGCGAGATATTTTCCAGTTTAAAACCCATTGATCCGTGAGAATATATATCCATATATAGGCGCAGTTATCGGGCGGGGTAAAATGTCGATAATGCCAATTGACAGGACAAATACACAAATATTGTTGGAGCTTGTAAATCGCAAAAACAATGAGACTCGTCAGGCAGAGAATTTATGGATCGCGGTCTCGCGTTATACCCGACCTGTCATCGGCTCACGTTTTGCCCTCGACTCTTCGCGCTCCCCCAGTCCGCTTCCGTTTCCGGCTTCACTTGCGCGCGCGTGTAACCCTATATACATACAATGACACAACGAGCCCCGAGCTTTTTCATGTACAGCCCACTTGAAAGTCGAGCTTTTTGTGATGATCAGCGCTGTATCCGCGACGCCGTGGCGTGCGTATACAAACGGAAACCCAGAACCATCGACGTTGCACGTGAACAACAGCAGCAGATGTGTGTACAGTGCTACCGAGTAATTGCCAAGGATCAGTATAACTACTCGATGAAGTGAACCGATCCAGGCTATATCACTGTTATTCGCCTGCATACCGACCCGATATACGTATCGCATGATGGTTATGTAACAATATATAGAACGTATGGAAAGCCGATCCGCACAGCAAAAAAACAAAAAAATAAATAAAGAGAATGCAGATTTTATTTGAAAATTTGAAAACTTTATTTATCACCTATATATGTGTAGTGCTTGATCATTCGTATTCGATATTTTTCGCCGGGTAAACACAATATACAGAGCCTAGCAGTGTATGCATAATTCCTAGTGGTGATATTGAATGTCGGGAGGCGATAAAACGCCTGGGTCTCGGCTCTGCAGATAGGACAAATCGATCTCTATATTACAGAAGGTACAATTGTGCTCCAAGAATGTCACTAGCTTGAGTCAACAAGCCTAAGTACACCAGATCTACACATAGTCTCGCTCTCCGGGTTGTTGCAGCATCGAGATTAGGTCACGTGATTATTGTAGACGAAGAGAACTTGTCTATCTTATTGATTGAATTTCCTAGGTTTATTTGTGGAGGTATATATGGGTGTTTATTTAACTGCAGTAGATATACTGATGTATTTATTGGTATTTCGGATTTGAAAGACACGTGGGAGTATTTTTTTTATTATAAATTTGTCGTCTCTGTAGGACAGTTTTCGGTTCGTGGTGATTTTTAATGGATTTCAAGTGACAATTCTCATCTTTTATGACAATTTATCCAGATATATCTGCTAGAATTTCTTATTAGTGTGAAATGTCGTCAGAGAGTCGAGTAAAATAGGATAACGGAGGTGATGGGATTAATTTTAGAATTAGTCATAGAAGGTTCATTTCTTGGGTGGCATCTTAAATGATGAATTTCGATTGTTGAATTAGTGATTTTAATGGTTTTTAGGTCACATATTCACTGTAAAAAAAATGATTTTTAGACGCTTTATACCTCGAACTATTGGAATATTAAAATGGGAATGATTAGATTAAAAATTCAAGAATTTTTGAATTTATAATCAGAGATATTTTTTCACGTAGCAGCATGCACTTATAAAATAACTAATAGTCATTTATTAGTTATTAGTCAGGGAACTATTGATTCTCATTATTCAAATATTATCAGAGAGTAGAAGCTTTTTCTCAGGTGCAAAAAATAATCTCGTAAAAGCGACTTAAACTTCCTTTTATAGAACTATACACCACCTCGAATTCGAATCCAAAATACACGCAATAGCATTTTTTTTATCTACCAATCAAAACGCGAGAAAAAATGTATATAAATACGCGATGAATAAGAGGCATGGATTGATAAATTACATATGTCATCAGACAGGAATTGACAGTAATATCCAATGAGTGACGTTCATCTATGAAATTAGTGATCGAGTTATTTAATAGAATATTTCACTGTAATTATAGATTAAACGCCACCGCGGAAACGTATTGATTACTACAATTGCAGCTACTGAAGCGTATTCTGATGTACACTGTATTATTCAAAACGACAGATAATATTCGTTTGAGCGTGTTATCATATACACGGCCAATTTTTTCCTCCCGTATATCCACACAACTGTATATCGACAAAGGGAGCGCAGGAGGATGTCAAACACAAATGACAAAGCCACGCGTATATCAACGACAAGGCGTCGATTGTGCATGAGACAAAATGTTTCTACTCTCGTGTGATAATGCGCCTCTGATTTATACACTAACACATATTACACTTGTACCGTCAATTGTCTGCGTCAATAATCATAAAAAAATTATAATCCTCAAGCGAGATGATTATCCGAAATTGTCATCGCAAACACACACCTCTATTATATTGATATATCTATACACGTAATAACAGGTTTTTTTGAAAACCGACATTTACTTATATTGAAAATTTTTTATTTACATGCACATGTCTAATTATAGCTATTATTCTTATCGCTTTGTTTTACGAGTGTGCCGTAAAAAAAAATTTAAAAAAAGGTAAAGCGATTTTCTAGAAATAGTTCGCCCGTAAATACTCGCTCAATACACGAATAAAAAAAATTTAAGAACCCTTTACATACGCAAAAAAAGTTTGTACATCGTGTTGTTACATATCTGGTTTTTGTGGAATCTAAATGTTAAGGTTGATAAGATAATTACTCTAAGTTTGGAACAGTAAGTTTCGAAAATGTGGGGGTTAAACTATACTTGAAATTCTGCATGCAGCTTCCTTCTGTGATGAATAAGCACGTTAGAAAATTATTCATTGAAAATTCAGGTTCGAATGGATATAATGTGTGGATGGAGAAAGTAGAAGTTTATGGAAATTTGTTTTTTGATTTAAGAAATATCGAATTTTTCAAATGTTGAAGATAAATAATCGATTTTTAGAATCGTAGATATTTTTAAAAAATTTTCACAATCATTGTAGATACTATTCTCTTTTATTTTTCATGAATCTACCCGCTATTTATCTGAGTAATGTACTCCTGTGAAACATCAAAATACGATGTTGATGAATAAATAATTATTTTTGAATTATTCTAGACTTACTACAATTAATAGTGCTTATTTTATCTAGAAATATAATCAATAAACTGTATAAATCTAGTATAATTTTTAAAATAGCAAAGCCGCAGACGAATCTGCGGGAAATTGCTAGTAATAAATAAAATGCATGAGATATCTATACTTATCCGTAAGAAAAAAATTATTTAAGTTCTCATAAATATTCAAATGTATACTGAAATATTTTAATCATGAAATTTAATATGCATTCTTTTGGTTTATAAAAATATCTTGTAAAAAAAATTTTTCATTTTTTTTAGTTAGTACGACCAATGCTTCAATATAGAACGCTAATGCTGCCGTACCATAAAAAAAAAACTCACACACGGTGATACAACCTTAAAGTACAAGTTGAAAAAAAATTTTTCATTCCGAAAAATCAGGTTTTATCTGACGAAAATTTTTTTTATGCAATGATAATTGTTTATTGTCTATTTTTGTGTGTTTTACAGTTTTTTTTTCATGGGTTTTATATCTATATGCTTAGTAAGACCTTAAGTGTCACAACTAAACAGAGCCCTCGAGAATGAAACAGGACAAGTTTGACCTTATCACTGGAATACAATGACTTCCTTCCTCTCTGTTTGAAAATGTAATTATTATGCCGTATTCTGAGAGCCTTGAAGCTCGTGCAGTTGTGGAATTTAGTGTGAAAATACACTGACATTTCTAAGAAACTCTCAAGTCAAATATGTATACTGACAGATTTACAATTCATCATGACCTAGTGAAATATTTCTTGAAATTTAAAAACGAAAATGCCTTTCTTAAAAAAAAAAAATTATTGTAATGTTTTCCAACTGAAAAAATAAATAAATGTAATTATATGTGAAAGAAAAATTTGAGATTTTTTATTTTAATATGATTAATAATTATTTATTGTATGAATTAAATTTTTTTTTATCTCGGATGGATGAAGTAGAAAGGTAGTGTAATTTCTACAATGCAGAATAATTAAATTTTACTGGGTTGGAGACTTATCAAAGGGCCCGTTACTTAATTTAATGACTAAGGAAGAAGAAAAATGTCTCTAGAGGCAACGGAACGTGTATTGAATTAGTTTCACTTGGTCTACCAACAATAACTTATACAAGATTCTCATGGTATAATATTAATAATGAAGTAAAAGCAAGTTTATCATTAAATTGTAAATTTATAAAATTAAATTTTACTTTTATATTTATTTTTATTAAAAATGTTTCATTTCACTATGAAATGTATAAATAATTATTATAAATGAGTGATAAAGATACTTGGCAGAAATTTTGAGTCCATTATACCAAGTCCGTTTGGTATATTTATATTCTGCCTTCTAAAATTTTACACGACGAATAATATTCTCGTGAATTTTCCATAAATTAAAGAGTTTACATTGGGAAGGTTTCACGAATAAAGCGGCAGAGGCCCCAGCGGATTAGAATACTCGGCGCGAACGCGATGCTGAGATCCCTTGAAAATCTCGTCAGGCTGCTTGATCCCACATTGTAGCTGTGCTATAGATATGCACATTTCATTAGTACGTCGAGTGTACATATTATGTTAGAGAGTATATTTGAACGAGCAACTTGACGATGCATGATGTCGTGTTGTGAAAGAAAAAGAAATTATGTAATATTTTTTTTTTCAATTTTTACTAGTTTACTACATAATACATTTTAAGGGGAAAAAAAAACTTTTTCAATCCTAAAGCTTGAAATTTTTTACATCTAAAGATGGTTTTAAAAATAAAAGAAAATTGAAAAAATTCAAAAATATTGTTTCGACTAAAAAAAAAAATTTTTTTCCACCATTTTCTATAGCCTTTTTTTATATTCTGAAAAAAGTTTAAAAAACGGTATTTCAATCATAGCCACTAAGTAAAATAAGTCAAAATGTAATTTCCCATATTTTTTTTATATTACTGCAATTAAAATTTTTTTGAAATTTAAATTTTACTTCATTCGATTTTTTATTTTATAAAAGGCTATAAATAAATGCCAAACATTAAGAGAAAAGGTGATAATAAAAATTTGTTAATTTATTTTTCAAAACTTTTAAGATTTTTCTGTAAAAAAAAAAAAAAATAAAAAAAAAAAACTACAGGCAAAAAATCGTTTGAAAATGATATCAAATCTTGGTTTAAATTTTCGCTACATTGGATTTTTTTTTAAGAGATATATTACCATGAAAAATAATTCTTTTCGTCTTTTTTTTTTCTAACT
Organism: Macrocentrus cingulum; assembly: GCA_002156465.1. Classification (NCBI taxonomy): domain Eukaryota; kingdom Metazoa; phylum Arthropoda; class Insecta; order Hymenoptera; family Braconidae; genus Macrocentrus; species Macrocentrus cingulum. The sequence continues at coordinate 16,111 of MVJL01008225.1, forward strand.
AACTATTAATACAACTATGGCAAGAAAATTTTTTCTCATTATCCACTGCAATGAACGTATTAAGATTATATCAAGTGTACACACGAAAAGTCTCTCAAGACTATCCCCCATATTCACGAGTAAAGAACACTCCAGCTTTTATCTTTGCAACTGCAAGATCACCATTCCACGTGAAGCGGACGCAAAGACTTCTTGAGTACATCACTGACCCCGAATCGACCCTTATGCATTACGTTTTCGAGCTTGTCTGTACGAAGAGTAGCGTTTGATGTTGCGCGAGCCAGGAAACACTTGGTCGTCCGCACAGTTATGTGACCTAGCCTACCTTGTCGCATCATATGAATTTATTTCAGCAGTCAATATATAACCGTCGTCAAAAATAGTATGCCTCATGAAATTCAAAGTTTCCACAATGCATACATCAAGTGAAATATTTTATTTATATTGTTTACCCAGTGATTCAATTGTTTCCCATATTTTTAAACTAATCAAAATTAAATCGCTACAGATATATATCAAAAACGAACATTAATTGCTAGCGTGCATTCAAGAACAGTTGAAAAAACTCTCTTTTGTATACTCCCCAATAACTTTATGATGGCCTTTTGATGATATGCTTACATAGCCCACAGAGTATGTATATATATCACAGAAAACAATATAAAGTTGCCGAGGCGGACGATTTCTCATGCGACCAATTGCCAACACTCCAACAGCACAAGAGATGGCTATATTTGCCTCCATCTCATTTCATCTCGCTTCGCGGTATCATATCTTAATAATAATTCAGATGAGAATATTATAAGTGGTCCCTTTGTGCCCCGGGTGCTATCACTCCCTCGACAATTGAAGAAGGACAGACACAAAAGATCCAATATTTCAACAATGTAAATACTTCCTGCCATTCGAATAAATGAAATCCAACCTGGCAATAATAAGATAGGCGGAAATATGAGGATTAAAGTGCTTTATCTAATGCATAAGGAAAGTGATGAAAGTCTAGCATTTATAAATAAATGAAAGACGGTCATTGAGAACCTAGATTTTTGCTCGTTTTGAAATATACTCAATTATTACTGAGGACAGAAAAATTCAGGCTTTCCAGCGACTCAAATCACTGGAATTTTCATCCACTAAACAGGCTTTCTATTGGCACTGAGCGAGACTGTTTATAGACTCTTGCATAGAGTCTCTTGACTACATTGCAATGTCTCACGTGTTTCGTCTCTCATATATAAAAACGATTCGTCGTTAAGACTAAAGTCTAGATCGACTATTATTGTCGTAATATAGATTAATTAATTTTTTTCAACTGTAAATTATTACATTTTGTTATTTTACATTTCAACTAAGTAATTACAATTAAATTGGCTTTCTATATGATTTTATTTATATTGATAAACGTGCGAACTTATTATTATTTTCATTTTTTATATTTATGAACGAAATTAATCTTGATAATTATTTTGCGATAAATGCGATTCGAGGCGTATAATTAGAAAACGAAATAATTATTTAGATCAAGTAAATGTATTGAATGTAACTTTTATTATACGTAATTATATTATTTATAAATTTAAAGTTTAATAGAAATATTGCACGGTTTCAGGCATTTATTCTAAATCCGTCCTGGTAGCAGCTCAGCCAGAAATTTTCCAAGTCCCTTTAGCTCGGCTGAAAATTTTCCAAGTTCTTCATGAAGAACTTGGAAAAATTTTGGTACGACAACCTGAGGAAGTTAGAGTCTCGTTGGCGTACTGTCGTCTCTGAGCATGTGCAACGTTCGAATCGGAAGGACAACACGAGACTCGAGTCTTCAAGAAGTGCGATTCGCGAGACGTGCGCGCGAGACTAAAGTCTTTCCGAAAAAAAATCGAAAGACCGATTGCGACAGTTTAAAGACACAAGTTTTATTAGTGGCTCTATAGAAAGACTGTGAACACCGCAGAGGAAATTTTTTAGAGACTGCCAGAGGCCCTTAGTAATTCAAAAAGTCCGAATTTTTTCGTCTTAGTTAAAATCACTGAAATAGACTCTGATCGTCACGATGCAAAAGTATTTTTAATAATTTTCAACAAACGAAAAACAAAATATAATCATTGATTTACAAATAAAAACACTTAGTATGTGATTTTTTAATAAAGTCTGCAGCTCTTTCTCCCATCATCGTGACCGGAGCTTGAGGATTACCGGAAACGACCTAGGAAGCGTGATGAAATTTTGATAAGCCGCCTCTGACGTTTTATCGATAATTTTATACGTACTCTGGGCATTGCGGATGCATCTGCCACACGAAGTCCTTCGATTCCGTGAACTTTCAACTGCGGGTCAACCACAGCCAACGGATCTGAAGCTGGACCCATCTTGCACGAGCCGGTCTGATGGTTTTCCGTTCGCGTGTCCACGTGAACTGCACATCTAAAGTAACTGTCTGAAAGGAATTCATAATTTGAACATTCATCGATCGGCCGGCTGATAAGTTTTAGACCCTGCGATTGCATGACCGAGGAATTTGCTAGACTAAGAAGAACATGAATGCCCTCGATCAATACGTCAACGTCCGCTGGATCTGCCAAGTCATTACTCCAAATAATAGGATGCGCCAATGGATCTTTATTCGCTAAACTGATGGCTCCTGTAAGAAAAATTTAATTAGTACTAAATGCATCTAATTATCATCACGAAACCAATTACCTCGACTCTCAGTATGTAGATTAACTGCAGTAAATCTTACGCGTCTGTTGTTCGAGTTGTCGTCATTGGGCAGATCAACGTCACCATTTACACGGCAAGACGCTTGGAAGCCAGAGAAAAATATTTGAATATCTGGATCATCTGGCTCAGTGTATTTAGACGCTAAAATGGCTGTCACTTGAGCCAATCCTGATGAACTCAAACGGCCCGTTTGGTTAAACAGATACTGCACTAAATCATCACCCTCATAGTTTGGATAATTCGTTTCATTAAGTTGAAAGTCCAGTGCATAAGACACGTGATTATGCAAATTTTTTCCAACTCCAGGCAAGTCGAGAACAACGGGAATCCCCAGGGATTCTAGTTGCTCCTTTGGACCAATACCCGACAGAAGCAAAAGTTGAGGTGAGTTAACAGCACCTCCTGAGACTATGACTTCTTTAGTGACCTTTGCCGTGTGGATCTTGCCATTCTTGAGGAATATTGGTCATGTTAAAATTTATTACTTAATCTAGCAAAAAAGTACTAGGTGTTAAAAATCCGTTTTCATTACTTACCAGTATATATTGCACACCAGTGACTTTTCGTTTATTGGTTAGTATTTTTGTGGCAGTTGCATTGAGAACGATATCAAGGTTTTTTCTATTTCGAATTGGCCGGAGAAAAGCTGATGCACTGCTCTGTCTTACTCCATTTTTACTCATTGTTTGGGCCACTGTAAAACCGACAATTTTCTCACCAACCAGATCTTCAGATGTGCCATATCCAGTTTCCTCAGCTGCTTCCATAATTTTTTTGGTAAATGGTGGCTGCCACGGGAATCTCTCCACTGTCATTGGCCCACCTGTTCCATGGAATACACTGCCAACCCGGTTGATTTCTTGGTTGTCCTCCGAGTTGATGAAAAATGGCAAGACCTAGAGAATGATGAAATAGTGTTATAAAAGGCGACAGATTGGTCACAAAAATAAAGAGTATTTTTGTTTATAGTGTCAATATCTAAGTTTACAATGGCACTAATGATTTTTATAAAATTTTAGATGATCTACTGCAGATGATCTTCTGAGCGTACTCCAAAAAAAAGGTGTTTGGCGATAAGTAAGATATCTTGCTTTGGATTATCAGAAATCAAAAAATAAGTCAGATTTTTTTAATGGACAGAAAAATCAGAAATTCGATTGATGGAATAGTCAAAATTTGGATTTTTGACAAAATTTGAAATTTTTGTGAAAAATTGTTTTAAAAAAATAGAAATAATTATTGAAAATTTCATTCCTTGGGGGAAGGAATTCCTGAGGGGTATATTTAAGGATGATGTCAAAATTTCAGATCGATCGGTTGAGCCGTTTTTGAGAAATCGTGGTCCCCGACTCTAAAAGAAATTCTTTTAAAAAAACGCGTTTAAAGTTCCGAAAATCCAAAAATTTGATTTTCTATAACTGGATATAATCCCTTCAGGTTTAACAACTAAATATACTCACGTCAAGCCATGACCAGCCCTCATTGCCCATTTCTACCCAACGTTGATAGTCTTTTGCATGTCCACGATGATAAGCCATTCCATGGTGGACGGAAGTCCCCCCGAGATTTCTCCCCCGCGGCCAAGCGCAACTTCCGCGCCGACCCAAGCAAGCGTAACTTTCATTAGACGTTTTGTATTTCCAGTCGAGATCACTTCCTAAACCGCAACCAGATAGTCAACAGAGTCTTCATACAGTGGCGAAAAGTTTTTACCCACCCAAATAAACTCCAAAGTTTGCTGGTATATCCGCACCCGCAGGCTCATCCGGACCAGCTTCTAGTAACAGCACCCTCCAATTTGAAACCTCACTAAGCCTAGCTGCCACGGCACTGCCTGCAGCCCCTCCTGTCAGTCAAATAATATTTATATTGGCAAAAGGTCGAATTTATCTTCTTCTTTGTTTTACCTCCAATGACAATGAAATCGTAGAAAATGCGGGGCTTCACGTCCGCCTTAATCCGCCGGCATGGATCACCGATAGTCGGGCTACTATCGATCAATGAATTTACTGTTGAAAGCAGCAAGATGGTCTGAGCTACTGATGAAGGACAAACGTCATTCAATCCTGGCCCTCCCAAAAACATATTGGGACAGGCCACTTGAGGCAATTCACCAGCTGAACTGTTCTAAAATTCAATGTATTTTTATTAATTACTGTATTCACAAATAAATAACAAAGTAACAAACCAATTGAGCGATTGCGGACGCCATATTTCCAGCTTTATCGGCAACGAAGTGATCGAGTTATCACAAGACTTTTCTTTTATACGAAAACTCTTTATGCAAGTACATATCTACTGCTTCGAACTTGACCATGGCTAAATCGAGAAAATGATGAATGGACAGCAATTTCGCTGCATAAATTTCTGCCAATCGTTGAGGTTCAGGGAATTCCTTATGAATATACTAATGATATTTCAGTTTATTATTCGTATCTGTTATCTTTCAGTTATTTATGATGGTAGGTATATATTTAAGTATATTTCAAAAGCCGATAAGTCATTGTGGTATCAATGGATTTTATTATTCATGAGGGTATTATAAAACTATTTTTTTTTTCCTTCTTCATTTTCTTTTAATCACAGAAAGAAGAGTTTAAATATTTTTTTTACCATACGTGAAAAGTTCGATATTACCACCCGATTAGGCGGGGAAATAGTGGCACTGTTTTTTCCCCACGTCATCGGGATATAAACAAATGACGATACAGGAGGGTATGAAAATAAACACACGCTTAGCGTGTGTAAGTTTTTCTCAACTAAAAATTGACAGTTTCTTCTGAATGTGTCACTTTTGCAATTGATAATCTTGTAGTTTAGTAAATACACGACCATTCAAAGTGTCAAAAGGCTTAAAAAAATGACTTCTTACAAGTTTTGGGACAGTGACAGTGATGAGTTTCGTAAATTAGTAGAAAATAAAATTTTAGATAAGGCTCAAAACGTTGTAAAAAAATTTTCAATAAAAGGCAATATGTTATTTAAGAGTCCTCAAGCGCTAAAAAAAATTATTTAATTATATTTTCCATTATAACTGATAAAACCTCTCTAAACTACTTTATCTCCTATAACTAAGAAACGATAGAAATCATATCATCCAAACATAAGTCGAAATTCACATTATACATCAAATATTTATGACGCAAATTTTTTTACGCTTTTTTGTCAATTTTTTTTTAGCACTCGAGAGCCCCCTTAAATTATCAAAAAATCAGCTAGCCACGTTTACTTTTTTTTAAATACACAGTATTTTTTTAACCATTTAATTTTTTAAATTACTAATTAACCCGCTCGTAGTTTCGTAGCCGCCGAATAGTTAGCGGTTCCGTTTAAACACGTAGTAATAACCCGAACTTTCCACGTTGGTATGGTAAAAAAAAGTCTACTTTTCTCCCTAGGTGAGCAATATACTATTTTTAGAAGTTTGAATGGTAAGATTTATTGAATTAATTATCTATACATTGTCGTAGATTTCTTTCATCAAACAGGACTAATCTTTGGTCTGGATCATTTTTTAAGGAGAAAAAAATTTTGTTTATTCCTGCTTTCCCCGAAATAACGCTCTGTCATACCACTGTCCAGATAATGGAAGCCATTCTCGCTTGATAAACGCTGCCACACGCTCCCCTATCATCATTGCCGGAGCCGCCGTATTACCAGATGTAACCTGGAAACAATCAATCTCTTAAACAAACAAAAATCCGAGCAACTTAATCTAAAGTAAATCCACTATATACCCGCGGCATGATGGAAGTATCAGCAACTCTAAGACCTCTTATCCCGTAAACTTTCAGTTCAGAATCTACGACTGCTTTTGGATCAGTGGCAGGACCCATCTTGCAAGAGCCAGCTTGGTGATTTTCAGGCCCAGTGTCTTGTCGAACCACGCAGCTCCAATAGCTATTAGACAAGTAGACGTATTGCGAGCAAGCTCGCACAAACGGATTTATCAGAGTTAAATTGTATTTGGCTAAAACTGTTGAATTCATCAAATCGATTGCCATACGAATGCCTTCTACCAGCGCTGCAACATCTTGAGAATCTTGAAGATAGTTTGCCTGTATGATTGGTTTTACGAGAGGATCCTTACTCGCCAAACGAAGAGTACCTAAAATATTTTTTTCTCAGTTTAAGATATTAAGAAGAAAAGTACATTGACAAACCTCTGCTACGCGGATGAAGATACGTTGGCGATATGCTGATGCTACGTCGACCATTGTCGATCAGTGCGCCAACTTCGCCAGTTGTAGCACAAGCTGCCTGGTAGCCACCAAAGAAAAATTGCAAATCTGGATCCTCTGGTGTACTGTAACTTGACGCCATGATTCCCGTGATTTGAGACATGCCAGTAGATGACAGTGGGCCGTTGTGAAAAGCCACGTATTCCAAGGCAGCCGCCCAATTCAAGTCGTATTCATTGGGCTCATCCATGCTGTAGGCAAGAGTAAATGACACATGATTGTGAAGATTTTCTCCGACCCCTGGAATATCCTTGACTAGTGGAATCTCTAATTCTTCGAGTTGGCTCTTTGGTCCGATCCCAGAGGACAGCAATAATTGCGGCGAACCAACGGCACCTCCTGAGAGAATCACTTCGCGGGATGCTCGGGCTGTTCGGAGCTCTTTGTCCTGCGGATAGGCTTTTTTATAATTCTTGATGGTTAGTTTAGTTTTTTAGGTTAAGAAATCGGAATGGAGGTTCTGGTTATTTTTTTAATATTAAAGAAATTCTGTTATTCACTTTTTTAAATTGTTTAAGGGGTTATATCTAGTTGGAATTTTCAGAAAATCAATTTCCATAGCATTTTTGGAATGTACATCTATTGCACATGCCTTACGCGAAGCAATATGGTGTGCTCTACACTCGCCTAATCCATTTTTGCTAAAATTTCTAGTTAAAATGGCATCGTACTCGATAAATTTTGATTCAATTACTGTATTATCTTTTTTTTCTATTCATGATACTTGAATTTTTATTTGAAACAAGTTTTTTATGTTCTACTTTTTTTTATTTAGTTATAGTCAATGATTTATTTCCATTTTTTACGACGATTTGAAATTTTGTTTTGGCGTAGACTCGATTCCAGCTGCAATTATTTATAAAAATACTTGGAATTGATTATAATCTATTCATTAATCATCAATACACAAAACAACAACAACAAAAATATGTAGTAATGTATATCGTAAATATCGTATAAAATTTTTATCTTATATTTTTTTTTTATTTAGTGCCTGTCTCTGATCAATAGCGCGGGCGAAGCGAGTGGCCTGAGGGCCACGATTTCTCAAGAACGGCTTAACCGATCGATCTGAAATTTTAACACAACCGTCTCAGATATATTTCTTAAGTATTAATCTAAAGAAAAAAATTTCCGATAGTTATTTCTATTTTTTAAACAATTTTTCACGAAAATTTCTGTTGAAAATTCAAATTTTGTGTTTAAACCGTCGTGATTTTGTCAAAAATTCAAATTTCGACTATTCCTTTGATTAAATTCTAGATTCATCTATTCTATAAAAGAATCTGGTCAATTTTTTTATATCTTAGAACCAAACTAAATCACAAATAATCTGATCTGCTCTCAATACCGATAATATAAATGACGATTTTTTGAAATAATGAATTAAATAGTCGACGTGTACCTGAATATATTGAACTCCAACGGCATTGACGCCTTCAAAAAGAATTTTAATTACTGTAGCATTGAGAGCTACATCCAAATTTTGTCGATCACTTATGGGCCGAAGGAAAGCACTAGCACTGCTCACCCTGACCCCATTTTTACTAGTAGTTTGGGCTACTGTAAAACCAGTGATCTTATCTCCATTTAAATCATCACTTAGATCAAATCCACGTTCTTCTGCAGCCCGCAGGATGTCTTGGGTTATTGGCGGTTGCCAGGGGAATTTTTCAACACTTAAAGGACCCCCGGTACTGTGATATTTCTTATCGAGTTGCTCAATATCTCCATTATCCTCTGATAGCATGAAATACGGAAGTACCTGCAAACGTCAAAGCTTCTAATAAGTTTGAACATTTAAGGGAAGTATGTTGAAACTGACTTCAGACCATCGCCAATCGACATTTCCCATGTCTTCCCAATCGTCATAGTCCCTAGCGTGGCCTCGCATGTACATCATTCCATTGTGGACTGACGTTCCTCCGAGATTTTTACCCCTGGGCCAGCTGCAGGATCCGTTAGTTGATAAACATGCGCTCGATTCGTTGGTTGTTCGGTACTGCCAGTCAATTTCCGTACCTATAGTATAAAATATGCAATTGTTAGTCATCTAACTTTATACATTGTGCGCAATATTGAAACTTGCCTAGAAACATCGCCATCATACTTGGAATTTCCGCACCAGGTGGCTCATCTGGTCCGGCTTCTAGAAGTAAAACTTTCCACTGTGGCACGTCGCTCAGTCTGGCCGCTACAACTGCTCCAGCAGATCCTCCTGCGTGATACACAGACATTTCATCAGCTCCGACATGATTGAAATATTGGTATTAAACATTTATGGTATAAAATTCTAACATAACACAACTTGATCCACAAGTTTTCTTCGATAAAATTTTTTTTTAATCACTGTAGATGATAGTTAAAGAACATGCTAGGTCTATTTTTTTTTTTACATGGATCAATTTTGAACATTATCAACATTTTTCATCGATTTAAAAAAAAAAGTAAATTTTATACATATTGAAATACCATATTGAAGCTATTGGAAATAACTTATTAATATATTTTCTTTGATCTATACTGGAATATCCGGATTGAATGGTGTATTTTGATTGAAAGCTTTGTTTTCATCCAACTAATGAGAAATTACAAATGCTGAAAAATTGTGCGGATTTTGTCGCACAGTGAATACTACAGTTGAACGCGCGCACTAACTAATCAGTCAGTTGCTCGCACGCCAGCTAATTACGTAACGTGGAAATTAGAGGGGTGTCCAGATAATGAACCATCATTAACAGATTCCATGCAACCATCCAATCATTGCTGTTTCCACTGTGATGTCGTGCATGGCGAATCTGATGAAGCCAGAAACATTCGAATCACTCACTCAATCCATTGTAAATGATAATCTCTGAACAACTCTCGATTTATCGGAAAATTTACCACTATATATATTTTTCGAAAAAAATTAAACATAAATATGTAATAGAAAAAACTGAATTCAATTGAAATATTGAAATTTTTCCAAATTTATTGTATTCCAAGTTCCAGAAAATTTGTAAAAAAAAAATAAATATAATTCGGTAATTTTTTAATAATGAAAAAAAATTTGATTTTTTAAGAAATTTTGGGATTTAATTGAAAAATCACTGTAATTGTATTTATTTTTAATGAAGTATTCTATTTATTGGTAAATAGTTATTTAGTAATATGAATTAGTTTATGATTGAACTTTTTTAGATGCTGTTAGACAATTGACACCTCCCAGGTAATTTATAAAAATTTATATGTTTTTTAAGGAAGAGTATACAAATTTATAGGCAATGGAAAACAGTAATGCTTAATTTTTAAACAGTAAATATTTAATTTCAACTGTTCTGTATTATTTAGTGTCAAACAAGCTTATATCGAACTATTGTGTTAGTGATTTTTTCCATTAATATTAATTAAAATTTATAATATCACAATTTAGAGGAGACTATAAACTCAATTGAAACACTAAAATCCTTCACATTTATTGTGTTCAAAATAATAATTATTAAGCCATCAGTTATAGCACAATGGTTTCAAACATTAAATACTCCCAAGAAAATTTATAAAAATGTCAATTCAATGATATGTTATATTTTTATAGATAAGAAAATTTTGAATTATTCTCTGTTCAAATTGACTTCTAGGAAATTGTAGTTGAAACACTCTTTGGTTTTAATTGAAAATTTGCAATAAAAGTACTCTTCTTTTCAATAAATTATTCTTTTTATTTGTAAGCACTTATTTATTAATGAAAAACAGAACCCCAAAAATACAGCTTCACTGTAAAAAAATAGACGCCAAGTTCATGCGCCTCCACAAAAATATGTGAAATCGTTAAATTAATAACCAAGTTCAGTAGTTCTCATGAATTTTATTAATAAGTAGTAAAATAATTTTAAAAACTAGAAATTTTGGGAGTTATAAACCAGCTTTCCGCGCCTTTATGTTCAAATTACGACGTTAAAGGCGCGCCAAGCAGGTTTATTACTCCCAAAATTTCTAGTTTTTAAAATTAATCACTACTTATTAATAAAATTCTTGAGAACTACTGAACTTGGTTATTAATTTAACGATTTCACATATTTTTGTGGAGGCGCATGAACTTGGCGTCTATTTTTTTACAGCGAAGCTGTATTTTTGGGGGATTTCACATATTTTTTTTTTAATTATCGGATGATAATATAAAGTTTTTGGATCCCTACACTGCAAAAACCGGAATAAAACGACCTCACCTCCTCTTTGACGCTGCAGTAATCGATGTATTACTTCCCCCAGAGTCCATTACACAACCTAATTCCGTTTAGAACTCGACACAACCTAAAATGTTAGTTGGAAATAAACAAAGTAACATGCTGTGTATATATCTTACAAATATACGGTTTTGTGTAGTTTTGTTATCAACAGTTTACAACGCGCGAATTACTGTCTAAATTCATTTCAGCTGTTTTTTTGCAATGAACCAATCGAGGCGCGAGTAAATTCCGAACAACCAATCAGCAAAATGTCCAATTCCCCTAGATAAAAATCGGATTTGTCCCAAAAATCGGGGAAACATTCGTCGCTAAGGAATTATTTTCCTTAATACTGCACTGAATGCAGTAAATTTAGCCTCAATGGAAAGAGCATCATCGACTTTATATATGTATCTAAGGCGAAATTAGGAGTAAAAAATTATTTTCCGAGATATTACAGATTAAAAACTAAAGCATTCGAAAATCCTAATTTTTCCTGTAAAGATACTCGGTTGTCTCGCTTGGACGTAGTTGCGCATGAACTTGGCGCGAGACTCTACCGAGTCTCTTGATTAAATAAACAGAAAAATTGAATTTCTGTGAATTTTGAATACAGAGGCCGATATTTTTGCATTTTCACAGCAATACGGGTATTTTTCATTTTTTAAATAATTTTCAGAGCATATTAGATGAATATTTTTCGAATTTAAAATTTTTTAAAGCATTTCAATGATATTTTCAAACGCTATTACAATCGACACCACGGGCAATATAAAAAAATTTACATGCGTTTAAGGATTAAACGCCATTGTTTCAACTGGCACTGTGTTTCAATTGCATCCAGACTCTCCTGCTTACGATAAATTTCAGTATATCAATATCTTCTCAACCAAACATCAACTGATGAGTGGGTGAACGGTCATAAATCAGCAGTTGTGAGCAGACATGTATGGTTTTTTTTTATTATTAATTTGGAATCGCTCTGCCGGGATGCAGAGTCAAGTCGTGAAAGTGAATGGACGTTGTCCAGCGTAAAACCGTCGACAGTTATTACTCCACTGGCAATATATTTTAACTTGCGCTCGTGACAACAGGGCACGGTTGCACAAACGAAATATCAAAATCAAATGATTTATAATAGTTACATCGATTTGCCAGGGAAAATAGAATGATAAATTGGTTACGGCTAAGCTGTGGGATTGTGTTTACCCCATAAAATATCGACATACAAGGGCCAATAACGTGTTGAGGGTGTGAAAACAAACAAGAACATTCTCATCTTACCCATGGAAAAACCTGATCAATAATTTTTACTTATAGACAGTAAAATTTCCCCTATATATACAATAAAACACTAATTTTACTCTATCAAGTGGTAAGTTTACTAAAAAATCAAGAAACAATACTAAATGTAGAAGTAAAATTTACTCAAATAATAAATACTTTATAAAAATGTAAAATTTACTTTACGAAGAAGTAAATTTCGATCGATAGACACAGAAATATATAATACGCAGAAATAAATTCTCATTGACGTACATACGTAAAAACTTGTGGTGTAGGAATTTGTTAATTTTACCCTACGCAAAAGTAAATTTTAGTCAACGTACATTCGTAAAAACTTTACTGGATAAATAAGTAAATTTTACACTAATAATAAAAGAGTAAATTGTCCAAAAAAAATTATAGAAACAAATTTCATCACCCAGAAATTCAATAAGACTCTTAATATCGATCTTTTCAAAAAATTTCCGATTTACTAATCTCACTTTATAAGGGCGATTTGAATAACTCTATTTAGCGACTTTGTGGAATTTGACGCGCATTTTTGTATATATACTGTTGTACTGTTAAATTATTATCAATGGAAATGTACGGTAATATTTTCACTCGATGACAGTAGAAATTTTAATTGAAAACATTGCAAATGTTTGGATGTATTATTTGGCGCGAGGGTGCAATAGGCCACTGGAGAGTTTACATCACCGGCGTTTCGGAAACGTTGAGATATATGTGCTCTGCAGCAACAGTGGGGATGAAACGTCCGGGAGTAAACAGCGCACGAGAACCCGGAAGCCCGAGCACGAGTTGAAATTAAATTAATGATGCTATAATTACACAACCGGTCTGAATGTATAATAACTTGTATTAATTTCATATTGAAATAATGCTATGAAGTCTACTCCCATATACCACTGTGTACATGCCAATTATTGATTATATTCTATCGATGGAAACTAGTATTACAGACCTGTATATAGAACTGCCCATATTTGCAAGGGCAAATACAGTTCTCAGCAAATAAATCCCTGGGAATCCATTTTCAAGCAAATAAAATTCACATCAATTAATACTTTTTTTTCTGCTACTGAAAAATTCAGAGTAATGGATTTGATGTATCTCTAAAATTTTACTGAATACTCATCACTTTTTTTCAAGACATTCACGATAAGAAAAAAATTAATTTAAAAGCTTTAAAAATCTATAAACTGGAGCAACGAAAAAGTGTTGATAGACGTTTTGATAAAAAAGATTCGGGGATATCAGAGTTGATGCCTTTCAGGACGAAAAAATTTTGGGCTTTTTGAATCACTCAGGGGCTATAGTGCAGTCTTTGAATAATTTCTCTGCAGTGTTCACAGTCTTTTCAAAGAGCTACTAATGAAATTTGAGTCCTTAAACCGTCGCAATCGGTCTTTCGATTTTTTTTCGGAAAGACTTTAGTCTCGTAACTCTCGCGCACGTCTCGCGAATCGCACTTCTTGAAGACTCGAGTCTCGTGTTGTCTTTCCGATTCGAACGTTGCACATGCTCAGAGACGATCGTACGCCAACGAGACTCTAACTTCCTCAGGTTGTCGTACCAAAATTTTTCCAAGTTCTTCATGAAGAACTTGGAAAATTTTCAGCCGAGCTAAAGGGACTTGGAAAATTTCTGGCTGAGCTGCTACTAGAACGAATTTAGATTGGACTCGCCCAATTTCGAATTTTTGTTCGTTCTGGGCAGCTTTATTTAAAGGCAACATCAACGTTACTTTAACCTGATGGATAAGAGAAAAAAAAATTTTTATATAGAATCATAAATTCGGAGAAAATAAGCATAAAATAATAAAGCATAATTTTTGAATTCGGCTAAATACTTTTATTTTTTTAGACTATACCTTGATTTATTAACAGCAACGACGCCCAGGAAAAATAATAATAATAAGAGCTCTTATTATTATTTCACATTCTGCTACAGCAGAAAGTTTTTTTCAATGCTATTTGTTATTAGCAGAAAAAAGCTTTAAATCATGCAAATAGCATAAACATAATTCTGCTAAAATGTCGATGTTGGATTTATTATTGATATTAAATATTTCATGGTTATATAAACTAACCTTCAAATGGCCACTGTGTTATATTTATTATAAATACTGTGGAGAATTAAATATTTGATGATATTTATTATCTTGCGTTTCAAAAAGAAATTAATATTAATGTGAAATCTTTGGTTTAAAAAATTAATCCTACAAAACTGTTATTTTTTTACACCTTTAATATTATTAAATCAAAGTTTTAGTAGAAACTCGTTACTTCTCTATGAATATCATCCTCATAAAAATTTCACTTCACTGTTCCATAAAATTTCATATGAACTTTATGACAACTCATATAATTTTTCCAGATATCCTCGTATATAGCATTGCGAAGTTTTAAACTTTTACTATGCACACATGTATATAAGCTTGCATGTGTATATCTAAAAATCAAATTTCGAATTACTCAACTCTACCTATATGATGAATTTATATTATAATAAAATATATTTTAGAAGCTATGAAATCAAAAATACTTAGACAAATATGTATTGGTATAATTAACTACTCGCGAGTTAGTAGATAAATTAAAAAAAAAAAATTTATTACACTGTCACTCAGAGAAACCCTTAGATAAAAGCTGCTTTTTGCGAAATTGAGAACATTGCAAATTTATTTAACTATATAAACAAAAATTTATTAAATTAAAAAAATTAATACATACTTGTTATTTCATAGATAGGGTTAGGGTACCGAAATATTAAAAACTCATAACCGAATACGTAAAAATTGAATTTTGCTTGTGCCATTAACGAATTTTGTTTGTTTTATATTTTTTATTCTAGAGTAAATGTACCAATTGATGACCAGTTAAAATTTAGCGAAAAATAATTGCTATTTAAATAATTTTTTAACTCAAAGCCTCGAATAAGCACATAATTACATCATTTAAACATTATATTGTCGACTTATAATTTTTTTATCAGTTAAAATACCGCAATAACATAAAAATCTGAAGAAATGTTGCGTAAGTAAAAAAACACCAGTTAATGACCGTTCATCGCTCATAAATGACCGGCCCTGTTCCAGTTAATGACTGCTCAACAAATATTATTAATAAACTGTGTAAAGAAATAAGTTAAAAGTTTTTAGTCATTGAAATTATTTAAACTAATCGATAATTAACCAAAAGAGTCACTTTATAGGAATAATATAGAGTGAATTTTATTTGTTTTGACTTAATCATAAACGAGTGTTTGAGGTTAGGTGAACTTGAGCCGGTCATCAACTGGTGAAACGCCGTTTGCAATGCGCATGTTCCAGTTAATCACGGATTTCGGCTGGTACACGTACTTATAATAATTATTTTCCGATTTTTCCAACTATCCATTCATCTGGACAATGATCCACGCATCTTCCGCACAAAATTTGCAATCAAATAGTATTTTTTTATTATTTAAAAAAGCCGTATTTTTTTTATTTCGTCAATTTAAGTGCCTAATCGGTACCTATAGTCAGAAACTGGGATGATTAGCAATCTATCGTCACGATACCTATCTGTAGAAGTACACCTTTAAAAACTTACCTCCAACTACAATAAAATCATAGTAGTAATCAGCTGGATCAGTTGGTATGACTCGATTGCAAAGTTGTGATATGTCTGATTTGGCTCGAACAAATGTATCCAAGAGTGTCATAAAAATAAGAAACTGTGATCCTTGACAAGTTTCTGCTAAACTTGGTCCTAAAAACGGTTCGGAACATGGCGGAACAACAGACACGTTGTACGACATTCTGAAACAAAGACAAAAATGATCACATTGACCATGGAATATAAAATACAAGTGGAACAAAAAAAATTATTATTGCTCGCTATAAACATTCAATTCGCGACGCTTTCTCTTTCTCATTCATCATGGCAATAGAGCGCACAATTTTCCCTCCTGTCGCTATTATATTTAGTATAGTAAACATCCGTCGCTTGACAAACACTCACCCACATGGCTTGGCATGGTTCGCTGGCGCTGCCATGACGCGGCTCGTTTGACTGAGCATTAAAAATTTTTTTATCCTTAAAAATCTATTATCCGTAACGGTGTTCTTTAATTTCAGTTGCAACTCCAGTGAAATCCGGTCTGTAATTTGCTTATTGTATGCGACAAAACTTTCAAATAATTTTCTATTTTGCATGGCATTGCTAATATACATTTTTATCGATGATTTCGCAGGATAGCGCACTTATTGGAATGAAAATGCATATAGAGCCGCTAAAGCTATAGTGTATATACCGAGCTGAAGGTTGCAGACAACTCTAAGCTTGGCACTGAGCGGTTTACACAAGAACACGCTTGGCTATTGACTAATTCGACCGTGCAGTCATCGCACTTTGGACGATCGCACTTTATATTGTCTGCGGTCTCTGTATACTTTAGAAACTAGAAGAGCACACAACTTTCGAATACTCTCAAGCAGTCAAGGAGATTCACTCCAATCTAAGGGTTAAACGATTTTCTAACTGTAGCTTGAAATATACTATATGTTTTAGGGTGATGCAAAAAAAAAAATGACTATTTTTGTTTTTCGGGTCTCGTATAAATCATGGTTTATGATGTTTTAAGAAATCTCAAAAACAAAAAAAAAAACCTGCCCGAAACAAGAACTTTTAGAAGTCGCTCACGAATTTTTAAATCTGTAAAAATGATCAAAATTTAATTGTAGAAAAAATTTTTTTCTTGCCCTCGCAGTAGAAAATTTTTTTACATGTCATATAAAAATAAGATCTACAAAGTTTCAGTTGAAAATATTAATTTTAAGGATTACTTATGAATTTTGAATGTTTTCAAATACATTGATTTGAAAATTTACCAAATTTTATTGTTATTTTATTATTTATGTATTTTATTAATAACTAGCTGTATATCATTGTTTTTCTCTCAAAATCTTTCAATAACTCTGTCAATAAGGAAAATAATAAAAAAAATTTAAAATAATGAAATAATAAAAAATTGAATTATCTACAAAAAATGTAGAATAAATTTTTGCTAGATTTTACTTTGTTTTCAAGATATTTTTAAAAATAACAATTTTCAAAAACTGAAATTTCTCGAAAACTATAAAAGGGATACAGAAAATTTTTATTTGACTTTTTAAATAGAAATATTGAATTCTAATTATTTTGTATTAGAAATATTTTTTGTTATCTTTTTATACTTACAGACTTTTAGTGAATAATTATCGATTTATACACTGTTGTTGAAAAAATTAACTTTCTTCACTTATCATAAAATTTTGTAGTGTTAAAAACAATTAAAATTCTATTTATAATTTCACAATTAATTAGTGACAAATAAACTACCCGTCATTTTACCACGTTTTTATCAACTGACTTTCGTGTCTGCCTGTTTGTCGGTTCAATTAAATATTCTAATCGATTTTAAACAAACTTTTTGATGAGTTAGAAGCCTGAAACTTTAACGAAAACTCGGCAAGTGAATGAAAATACAATATTAATTCGTTCTAAAGACAGTAAATTAAAAAAATCTAACCGAATAAATTGAAATAAATTAATTTCAATTAGTTTTTCGCTGATAAACGTAATGAAAAGTTTTTTTTTGTATTTTTTTTAAAACCTTATTTTCTAATTAAAAAAATTGAGAAAATTATAATAAATGATTCTACTGATGTTTCAATAGATAAAAATTCATTTAATGATCAGTCTAGACTTTGAATAATAAGAGAGAAAGGTTTTTCATCGAGAGATTGTGATTTAATCAACAAGATAAGCAGAAGGGGACACAAACTGTGCACGAGGATGACAAAAAATTTATAAAAAATTTAAAGACTTTACATATAATGTAATCTAGGTTAGAACTGACAGTGTATGTCTGGTTATCTGAACGATTCTCGTGGTTATAATTCACTCGTGCATGTAGTGGACACTATATGACCTATGATCGATACCTGATTCGTGAGCACTGCCGCGACGACTATCGTTTTCAAATCTTCGGTCATGGCGCACGCGATATGTCACGAAATCGGCCGGTTGAGCGTTGTAGCAGGGTGTGCTAGAATATAGCAACAACCGCGAGACGCGAATCCGCGCGCATGAACGTTCGTCACACCCAATACCGGAATTCATCGCACACACAAGAATTTCAATTGAATCAAGCGGTATTACGCACTAAACCTCTCCTGCACTCGAAACCATCCCTTGTACATGGCGATTCAATTTGTCTCAATAAAAGATTAAAACCAAACGGCAAAATCTATATCTACTCACTTTACCCGCGAAATTGCACACAGAGAATATAAAAATTCAATTTTTATTGATTGCCAAAAATGCGTCAAAATTTTTTTTTATCTACCACAAATCGTGAAAATAAATATTTCAATTAATCAAAAATAGTATTAAAAAAATTTATTGAAGAAAAAAAAATTGCGAAAAAAAATTTTAAACATTTATTATTTGAGTTTATTTTTTATATTAATTTATATTTTATTAAATTGATGAAAAGAATTTTTTATTAAAATTTATTTTCAATTTTTTTTTTTTAATACTGTTTGAATGTGTGATGTTTTTGTACAAAACTATGGGCATTTCACGCAGAAAATATGAGAAAGATTTCAGTTATAAAATTTTTTTTGTTTTCTACAATATCTCAAAAAGTACCCGAGTTATATATACTTTTGTATAATCTACTCTAGCTATGATTTCTTGAGAAAAATAATCTTATACCTGAATCTCCAGACTCGCCCAAGGATATATATATTTGTAATGCAAAAATACTCTATACTTCAGATTTTGCTCGGCTTTTAGACATACAATGTGCATTTAAAATGTTTTATTCCACATTCGAATGTATAAAATGTATATTACGAATAAAGTTATTCAACTGCACTTTTAAGATTTTACCACTTTAATATGTAATTTTTAGCACATAAAAAATTTCCAACTGTCTTGAAAAATATTTTAAAATTTTTAATCACATGAAAAAATTTTAACGTACACATGTATTTCGTTATATTTTAAATTATCCTCGAAAGTCACATGTATGGATATATAAATCGATGAATTAAACTGACACTCACTTGTTCGAGCACTTGACTATCCACTCTCGATACTGAATTCCTCTCACCGCATGCCGCTTGATTTTATATTTCGCCCCCTACTGCTACCTCGATTCCATTAATTTCAATCTTACAACGATAATACCTCTATCCATGATGAATTAGTTTTTTTTACCGTGTAATAAAATAATATATACTGTTATAGATATAAAAGAAATAAAATGTACCCTGCAAAACCACTATTTCTACCACTTTTCGTCATGTCACTGGCTTATTTTAGAAAATTTTTCAATAAAGATTTCGCAAAACATAGAAGTGATTTCGACCGTGAAAAGTTTACTGGGCAGGCATTCACGGTCAAAATAATCTCTTTTGCGTCCCGAGGTAAACATACTATTTTTCGTCATAGCGGGAGAAAAGAGGGTTTTTGCTCCCGCTATGACAAAATACTACAATGTTTACCAAGGGAGTAAAAGAGGTTATTATATTTTTCGTCATAGCGGGAGTAAATGGCGTTTTTACTCGCTCTTTTACGATTTCGCCTTCGGACAGTAAACTCTTCACAGTCGAAATGGCCTCTTTTGCTCCCTTGGTGAACAATGTTACTATTTTGCAACACATGCCTATAAAGGTCGTTTTTTGAGCCGCCGTAAAGTGGCCGATTTTTTCACTGCTGACATCGGTGCCTAAAGATTTCTTTCACTAGTACGTAAAATGCCCCATTAATTTTGTGCCACACAATATACTATTTAATGTTTTTTTTTACTTTCAATAATAAAAATTTAGCTGATAGTAAAAAGGCATTTAAATAACTAGAATATGCATTTATTTGATAGAGCTAGCAACTAATTATAATAGTTAAACACATCACATTGACAGTCGTCGGTTATTGACTTATTAATGTGCGAACATGGCGTATGGGTACGAGGAGGGAACACACAGGAAAATTTATCATAGTCATATCGTACTCATGTCCTTGTTCATGTTTAACTAATGCTAATTGGTCTACGAATCGGGCACACGATGGCAGGCCTGATAAGCAGAGAGGCAAATGCTTTACAACTCTCAACTATTCCAATTTTACCATCGTAAAATTCAGATAATATCGACGATGGATAACACACGGTTTTTTCCCTCTCATATTTCAGGGATAGTTCTTTTGTTTTTCTGTGAGATTGCGGCTTTAACTATCATGAGATATTTTTTCCGTCATCGCTTGACAGGATTTTAAGGTCACTTATATTCTAGTGATAAAAAAAAAAAAATTCATTTTTTTTTCCTGCATGGAAAGTTGACATCCGACTGCGTATAGAATATCCGGCTTTTTATTGTTGTTAATTGTGCAATATTTTCTATTAATTTCAATTTTTTTACACTGTATATAAATGTGCCCAATTCGATGTTTTAACCGCTAATTAGCGGAGAATTAATTTGGTATTTCGTTTTTATCCGATTTTGATGATCGAAAATTCGATTTTTAATTATTTTGCGGCTAATTTTTTGCAATTACGCCCGAGACAATTTATTTAATTCTTTCTTGATTGAAAAAACGTACCTGAATTTTTAGACCTAGATGGGGATTTGAATCACGGACCATTTCGCTGACGTAATGAAAGATTTTTGTTCTTTTCAAGTACAATACATTTTGTAATGTAGAAATATTTAATTTAAAATATCCCGAGATTTTTAACTAAACAATAAACTATCGGACGATATAAATAAAGGTTGTGAATTTTTTTTTCTTTCAATGCAGCAATTAATTTTTTTACGTCTCTAATTTTTTATTTCAATTATTTACGTTTTCATTGGACGTTGAGGGTAGTAATCGTACTAAAATAGCCTAAATTAAGACAAAATCGTGAGAAAAAATTCAATTATAATAATATTAATTTTAGTATTTTTTACTTGATATATGTGTTTAAATTATTTTTTTAATTATTTCTACAGTGAATAAATACCAAATACATGAGAATTTTTATATTTTTACACAAAAATCAGCAAAAAAATATATTTCAAATAATTTTTGAATCTAGGCTACACTTTTGATTATTTTCCAAGTTCATATATGGAGCGAGTCGCGCCGCTCCGTCAATGTATTAGTTTCTTGACAAGTAGACCCTATGACTAACGCATTGAAAATTGAAAGGTGCACAGAAGTATTCGCCATGCCGCATGGGTCTAAGATAGCTGGAGAGTTACGCTAATGGAGGGGAAAAAATGTGACAGGCCAGCGCATAGCCTCACATAAGATGTTTCACTTCAAAAAAGAAGAAAACACAAATTCTAAGTGACTAATCGAGATATTTGAGCAATATTCGGATAAAATAAAATCAGGTGACTTTGAGTCGCGATAACATACAATAAAACACATTCTGTTTTTTTGTAAAAAAATCTTCTATACACACAATGATGAAATTGTAAGCAAAAAAGTGCGTTTTTTGAGATGAAATCGTACAAAATACAAATTAATGACAAATAGTTTATTATTTTTGATTGATTTTATGATGGAATCGACATGTGTCATTTAAACTGATATAGAGAAGTAAAAAATATACTTAGCGTTTTTCCAGGCTGTTAGAGTCACTTATCAGAAAGAGGATGCTCGCAGTAAATGTTGCAGATATTTTCGGAAACTGATAGACCTTTCGTCGATGGTGAATGGTGTGGAATCAGAAGTGTGATTCGCAAACTGCGAGAAGCGCGATGGATACACCGGCGAGTGCGTCCAGAGAGACCAGTCCAACGAACGTGCCTGGTCGAATGATGCCTTGAGGCCTGGCTGCTCCAATAAGTCCATTAGTTGATGTCAGAGCCACCAGTGTACTAATCCTAACCCTAGTCTTCGTGGTATTATCATCGTAACGCGCTGTAAATTTAAATTTCAACTTTCCTGATATAACCACAGACGAAAAAACCCGTTTATCAGTTGTAAATTTATTTTTAATCCGTATATGTATTGTTTTTATCAATTTAAAATCATTTTTTTCTACGAAACAATTTAATTATAGTTCAAAATGAATAATAAAGAAAAAAAATCTGACGATTAATGTTTCAAAAAGTTGGGAATGAAGGGAATAAATTATAGACAGTTTGAAAAGTTGAAAAAAAAAAGTGCGAACATTTAAAAAGAGAATTCATGGCTTTGATGATACGGGCATGAGAAGCACCCACGTGCATCGAGAAGTCATTGAAAATGAGCCTTTTGTTGTCGGTGGTGGTTGTGAAAGGGTACTTGGCTTTTGTCTAAAAATCACCCATGAGAATCTACAGTCAAGAATTTTTTTGCTAGCAAAAGCCCTTCTACTCTTGGCGAGTGAAACTTCCTGGGGCTCGATAAGCTTTGATTTTGTGTGAATGGGAAAAAAATTTTTTTTTCATTCACATATAAATTGATGATGGTTTAGAATGTAAATGCAATAAACGTATAAAATGTTGACCTCAATGAAGAAACGAATCCCTCGACAATTTCATTAACCGTTTTTTGTTATGTTGGTCGTTGAGATATTATCTACGTAGAGTATTTGTGATTAGCCGTATCGCTATCATTGTTTTTTACGGTGTAATCGAAAGGAAGAAAGATGCAATCTCGAGATAGTGAGACTTTAATCTCTGCTTTAATCGCCCTCTCGATGCTCTTTGCCTTGGAGGCAATTACATCGTAAGCCCCAATATTCCTGATTTCGCACGTGTATTCTATTGTTTTTTTTTTGCTCTCTCATTCCTGTTCCACAGGCATTAACATGATAAATATTGCACTGCTTTTCTCATGATATTACAAATCAATAAGAACGTTCAGATTATTAAATCTCTATATAACATAGGTATATTTCCATCATTATATCAGATATTTTGATAAAAATAACGAAAAATTCTAAAAAAAACACACCCATGGAAAAAGTTTATGAAATTAAATGTATTTTTTTAATAAAAAATACATACAAAATGTAATTTTTGTGTTTATTTTATTCATGAATTTTATAATTTTTATAAAGAAATTACATATTAAATTTGTAAACATTGATATATTTTTTTGGATATTTCGATATTCGATTTTATGCATTTTTTTTATGGGGGTATCTATGTATACAGAATAGAAAAATAATAAAATAATTTTTTCACAACTGTACTTAATTGGAGCGCTTGAGACTTGGCTCATTGTTGAGCTATTATTATAAGAGCCTGTGAAAACGATTGAGTGTGCGAGAGCCAGAGTATAAACCGGTGGAATGAATATTTTTGGAGGTGAGCCATATCAACGACTGACAATCGACGACTGACATATTCGACTCTCTATTATGCAACATTCATGACTCAGTAATAATACTCAATACTTATCTATAAATTATCAGATATATGTCATCCAGGCAGAGAACACGCTCAAGATTGCGGTAGTTAGTTTGCTCACACGCCACCAGACGACCACTGGCTTCAGCCTTCTCGACAGTAACACCTAGTTTTAAAATTAATAAAGACGAGAATTCGAAAGATAATCATCAGCTTTGCGCAGTGGCAATATCGTAACCAATGAGGTTCTACCGAGGTGCGATCATTGCTGGTTGAAAACTTTTACCAATACCCCGCCAAGACGATGTGAAATACCATCGGCTACGGCAATTTTTGAAGGTTTCTGCGGAAACCGACAAATTTAAACAAAAAAGAGAGAACATAACCACCTAAATCTCACTCATCCAACATAAACCTTTGCTACAAAATTATTCTAAAATTTCACTTTTAATTTATTTACGTGAATAAACTAAATGTTAAACAATTTTCAACTTTTTAAGTTCACTAATTACATACAATTTAGTTGTAAATAATTTCAATATTTCAATAATAATACAAATATTACTCTGAATTTTAAAACTCTCTGCGAATTCTTTAAATATTAAAAATATTCACAAAATATATTATTGTTATACTAGATTAATATAAAAAAAATATAAAGTAATGAAATTTTTTTATATAGAAAATATATTTTAATTGCACAATTTTTTGCCGGAATATTCTGATCTGTATGACAAACTATATATATATCCAGCGCCTGGCTTTCATCAGCACATCGCCAAGCAACTGCTGCATAAAGTTAACGCGCGATCGTCAGAAGCGACCGGACAATGCGGCCTTAAAGCGAATAGCATCAGCGAAGCAACATATATAATAAGCATATGAATTTGCTTTATCGACTTTTTATACTTCTATCGTAGTTTGCAATACAAATAGTTTTCTCCCAACAAAATGTCAGCAGTCGTTTATGTACAGAACAGGCACATATAATGCGCCTGTATCATGAAACCCTACCAATATTGGCTTGGTAGATCATATAATTTAACTGCCATTTCGAAACACATGGACGTAATATAGCTCGCATAAAAATCTGCAAATATAAAAGCAGTGCTTGAAGGTATAGCTGTGTGTGTAATGAAATTGTTCAATCTAAAAAGATCCATCAAAAGTATACACGGGGATATTGAAGAAAAGTGTATAAAAACAAGTGTATAATACACAAAGAAAAAAAAAAACATGAATCGAAAAAAAGAACATCGCTATATACTCTGGCAGCCGGTCAAATGGTGGAAAAAAAAAGTGAAGAGGTAAAAAAATACTGGGAGCTTTTCAGGATAAATACGAGGAACATGGCGAAAGCAGTTGCGTCAAAACGTTTCGGAACATAAGCTCTTCTCTCCAACTGGTCATTTAGTCCAATAGATTTCGAAGCGAAGAGCATGACCGTAAACGACCATGGTATAGCAATTGTACGACGTCGTTTGGCCATTTCGAAGACGGCCAACCTGGCCAACCTGAGAGCATCGAAAGATTTGTAACATGCCATATCTACTTCGTCGTGGTCCACCGGGTCCCGCTAAGTACACTTCCTTGTATACCCTGGGGTTTCCATCGGCAGAGGTATTGGCGTCAGCTATGCGACTCGACATCTCCAATCCCCAGCATATATCACACATTATATACACAGTTATGTACGTATATATAGAAACATATGTATATAGCTATACGTGAAAATCTCATTAAGTTTGGATCACATACAAATGGAGACAGGCAGAGAGGCATGTAATAAGCTATATGTGTCACGACATATTCCCCCTTTTCGCAGTGTAATCGGTTAGGAAGTACTGGCTTATTTATTTAGAAGAATTTCCCGTTTCAGCATCGACTATCCGATTTTTTCGGCTTAATTTTTTGTTTTTTTTTTGTTTTTTTCATTTTTCATCAAATTATAAAATTTTAACGTTTATGCAAAGAATTTTTTTTTTTGTAAAAAATGAGACTGAGTTTTATAGGTATTATAGGAATTTTTTTTTAAATGTTATTACTTTTTTTTAGGGAATTTTTTTTTGTATGGAATAAGTACCTTATCCGCTGATTAATTTGATTGAATGTTTTTTTTATGTCAAATCAGCAGATTGAAAATATGATGGAGTTTTGGTTTTTAGTCATTTTATGCATTTCTATGAGTAACTAAACAATGGAGGTGTATAATGCTGATTTTGCATTTCTTTCTCATATGTGGCGAAACCAAACCCCTTTTTATCATTTTTCACAGTGAACTAGACAATTATATTACACTGAAATTTTACAGAAAAAAAAAACCTTAGAGGATTTCATTTTTTTTTTTTTATTTGAATTTTGTGAATGCTTCTAAAAGTTTGGGAAGATCTCTCAAAAAATTTTTTATGTAGTTGATTTTTTGCGAGGGTTTTTGAAAAATCATAACCGATTCTTTTGTTTTTGTTTTTTTTTAAACCGAAAAAACCCAGTTTTTTACGCTACATTAATACAGATATTATGTGTGTTTATTGTAAAATTTAATGATATAGCGAGAAAAAAAATAAATCATAAATTTCAGCTTTGGTTACGATAAATGTACCAGTTTATGACCAGTTAAGAGAAATTTGGCGTAAAATAATTGCTATTTAAATAATTTTCGATGTTCAAGCCTCTAAAATTATATATTGTCGACTTATAATTTTTTTAACAATTAAAATACAGCAATAACACAAAAATCTGAAGAAAAGTTGCGTAAGTAAAAAAACACCAGTTAATTACCGGTCATTGCCAATTAATAAACTGTGTAAAGAAATAAGTTACAAGTTTTTAGTCATTGAATATTTATTATTTTATTTAAACTAATGGATAATTAACCCAAAGAGTCACTTTATAGGAATAATATAGAGTGAATTTTGTTTGTTTTGACTCAATCATAAACGAGTGTTTGAGGTTAGGTGAACTTGAGCCGGTCATCAACTGGTGAAACGCCGTTCGTAATGCACATGTTCCAGTTAATCACCGATTTAGGCTAGAGCACGTACTTAATAATTAATTTCCGATTTTTCCAACTATCCACTCATGTGGACAATGATCCACGCGTCTTCCGGACAAAATTTGCAATCAAATAGTATTTTTTTATTATCTAAAAGAGCCGTATTTTTTTTATTCTGTCAATCTATGTGCCAGCGCCCATTAACTAGTAGATACCTGGTTAGAAACTGGTACAGCTGCCCTACCCATTTTCAAAGTCACTAATATATTTGACTTGGATATAAATTATAAAATGTATTGATATACCGTATATATTTTGTTTGAATTGTTATGCGCTCGGTGATGCGAAATCAGCAGCCCATAGTTATCAAACATATTTTATGTCGGATGCAGATCAATTTTTATTATAAAAATAAAATATCAATATTATAACTCTCGTAATATTTGAAATATTTATGACAGAAAAAATGCACTGTTCATATTATTCCATAGGTCATTCTACATTTTCATGTACACATATGCATCTATTATTTACTTTAACCATGTGAAAGTAAAGTCGATGAGATAAAAAAAAATAACAGATAAATATAAAAAAATACCACGTAGAAGTATACATAGCTATCAATATGCTGATTGTGCTGTAAAATATCCCAGGATGAAAAAATCCGAGGTTCCATAGACTGAAATTGAGTGACTCAAATCACTGTTCACCGAGACTGTTTAGAGTCTAAAGGCTCTATTGTTGACTCGTGCACAGTCTCTTGTCTACATTACGATGTCTCACGCGTATATCGTCTCTCATATATAGAGACAATTCATCGTCGAGACTACAGTTTCTATTAAATAGAGAGACTAAAGTCTAGATCGACTATTATTGTCGTAATATAGAATAATTATTTTTTTCCAAAATGTAAATTATTACATTTTGTTATTTTACATTTCAACTAAGTAATTACAATTAAATTGACTTTCTCTATGATTTTATTTATATTGATAAACGTGCGAACTTATTATTATTTTCATTTTTTATATTTATGAACGAAATTAATCTTGATAATTATTTTGCGATAAATGCGATTCGAGGAGTATAATTAGAAAACGAAATAATTATTTAGATCAAGTAAATGTATTGAATGTAATTTTTATTATACGTAATTATATTATTTATAAATTTAAAGTTTAATAGAAATATTGCGTAGTTTGAGGCATTTATTCTAAATCCGTCCGGGTAGCAGCTCAGCCAGAAATTTTCCAAGTCCCTTTAGCTCGGCTGAAAATTTTCCAAGTTCTTCATGAAGAACTTGGAAAAATTTTGGTACGACAACCTGAGGAACTTAGAGTCTCGTTGGCATACTATCGTCTCTGAGCATGTGCAACGTTCGAATCGGATAGACAACACGAGACTCGAGCCTTCAAAAAGTGCGATTCGCGAGACGTGCGCGAGAGTTAAGAGACTAACGTCTCTCAGAAAAAAATTCGAAAGACTAATCTCGACGGTTTAAAGACTCAAATTTTATTAGTGGCTCTATGGAAAGACTGTAAACTTCACAGAGACATTATTCCAGAGACTGCAAGAGCCTCTTAGTGATTCAAAAAGCCCGAATTTTTCGTCCTGGGCTGCAAGAAAAATTTTACTACTAAAATATTTCCATTCGTTCTTACTAAAGTAAAAAATAATCGTCTAGTGAGTGAATCATAAAAGATTTCAGCCATCACGTCGATTAGGTTAAAGAAATATTTCGTCATCTTATTTTCTATTATATTGAAAAAAAAAAACTAAATCCTCTTGATCAATTAGTTAGTCTGTCTGAACTTTGCATTTAAAGTCGTAAAGAGTATATATCAAGCGGGTAATTACCATTGGTAGAATCATACTTGTTGAGCAGCCTAATGGATTCGAAAGACGCCGCAAAAGTTGCGCAAGTAATTTTTCACTCGGCCAGGTTGACCTGAAACTCCATTCGATGCCAGATTGCGGGACTTGTTGGCGAACTTTGTATAGCACTGACTCCCTAGAGCGAACAGTTCTCTGTGAAAATACTTAATTTTTTTTTCCTCCTTCTCTTTTTGACCTCTTTATTTCTTCTCCGCCTATTCCATACTTCGAACTCGAGCGAACGAGTCTGCAGAAAGCACGAAGAACCAGTACCTCAGGGATTTGAGAAATGTTGGGCGTATGACACACACAGGGAAAATGCCATTTATTTTTTGGTATTTTCCAAGGACCAACCCCACGTTCTCAACCTGTGATTTCTGATGTTTGAGTTGATGCACACGTGATTTCCGGGCCTGAAAAACGCGAGGAAACATCACCGGGTGCCGATGACGATCGATGAAAAAGCCGCGAGGATGAAGTACTTTGCGATTGGATGCCAGCTCTGCACGTATTCACCACTATTATATACCAAGAACGCCTGACTAGAGAACACGCGGAAAGCATTAGGAAGTTTCTTGCTCCATTTCCCTCTCGCGCCACTGCCGGGTACAGTGACGATGGAAAATTAGCGGCAATCATTCTCAAATTATTCGATCTATAAGTGAGTTTTCTGCTCGGCTTTTTCTTCTACGCTTGCAATAAGGCTCCGGATATCCAATATGTCCGGTTCGGATAGTCATAAGTTATTCCTAATTTCCCAACCACTCTGCTCCCAACACAAAACTAAACTTAAAAAAATTTTAAAAACACTCATAATCGTATATTAAGCCTAAACATTTTTTTTTCATCAAAAACAACATGATAAATTTTTATACTAAGGACTTAAATATTGAAAAAATATTTTCAATAGAATTTTTATGAAAAATATCTAACTAAAAAGCATGAGAGACTGGACTTAATTGAAATACGAAAATTCTTAGAAAACGGATCTGCTCAATCGATTATTCAAACGTTTTTTCGATTTTTTATCCGATTTTAATATTTTTTTTTTTGGAACCAAGAGAAGAAGGGTCAGCCAATCATTTCTATAACAAAAGCAGTCGGAGATTTCGAGATTTTAAATTTTCCATTTAAATAGATACATTTTTAATTTTTATATGAAAATTTGCGGTCAATTTTAAGTTTTTTATTCATGATTTCTAAAACAATTCACTCGAGAGTGAAATATAGACTTGTGTAATCGCAGTGCAGAGCTTGTAGAGACGCAAACGAACTAAACAGGATCTCGGCTGTAGGAAAATAAAAATACTATAGAAGTAAAAGAAGATACTGCTGCTGGACCTGTGTCCGCTACGGGCAAGACTTTTGATCTGTACAGGATTCAAAGGCCCGTAAGCTTTTGAGGTCATTCACAAACTAAAAGAGAAATATTCTGTGACTTGTATTTTATCCTCGCAAACGCCCTCGACTACAAACGGATTTTCAACCATTTCGGAGCACGAAAATTCTTCGTAATTAAAATACAAATTTTTGTTTCAAAATATTATGCAGACAGTTTTTAATTTTTCCAACATTATGATGCGACTTTTTACGTCGTTTCTAATAAGTTAAGAATATTTAATGGTGATTCATATATTACTATCTCATTTAATATATTACATATGATAATCTTTTGATTCCTGTAATTGAATTTTATTTTAATATAAATTTGCATAGAGATTGAAAACAAATTTGAGAATTTTAATAAATTGTAGAAATTAGTAGCAAAAATGCAAGTGACATTAGATTTAATTTTTTTATACGGAATTAACGAGTTCAGTAAGTTAAATTGACTATGAGCTGCTTGGAATAATTTTCAATTATTTTGAATTATAAAGTTTTATATATATTTTAAATGTAAATCTTGATTATTTCAAGTCAAAATCCAATAATATAAAATAAAATATATGAAAAAATCTGGAATAGAAGTAAATTAAAAATGGAAAATTCAATATTTTAGTTTTTACATCATACCCTGTATTTTTTTTTGTTGATTATTTAGAAGATTTCCAAAATAATATTCAATTATTAGCAGAAAATGACATTATTTCATATTTTTTTACTGTTACATTATGTGGATGAGTGGCCAGAAATTAACAATCAACAAAAAATACAGCTTTGATTTAATAAATTTTTAGTAAAAATCATGCAATTTTGAAAAAAAAAAAAATCACAAATTTCACTGATTCAATATTTGAAAGAAATGCTCTGCCAATAAATTTTCGATGTTTTAACGGGAAATTTTCTGTTCCAGAAAAACTAAAACCACTTAAAATAATTTGTTCAATTTAAAAATATAATACAAGTCAAAAAATGTGCATTCTATCAGGTCGATAATTATACTGAGATGACAGAAAGAAGATAATTCGATTAAAATGTTGCATTTTCATTTTTAATACTCGCCAGAGGTGGAAATATTCTTTTTTTCTTCTTATAACCCAAAAAAAAAAAAAACTATTCAAAGTTATGAGATTGATTATAAGAAAAAGACATCTAGAGCTGATGGTTGAGATATAGAAATATTAATATTCAAAAATGATGTCAGGAGATTTCTAGAACTCAAGTTGAACGAGAGATAAACTGAAATGAAAAACAAAAAAATACAAGCTTGAGTGGATGGTGTCTCCTTCGAAGAGCAACAGAGAGAGAGAGAGAGTGGAAGGAAGGAAGGAAGGAAGAAGACGACAGACAGTAGTACCCAGAGTAGAGATTCCCTAGCGATATCCCTCGAGGCAGCAACTCGTCTTCTGCAACGTGCCTCCGAGCGGACTCTGAGACGATTCCAATGCCGATACCGGAAACGAAAACTCTCTTTCGCCTGGATCCGCTCGCGGGGTTGAAAAGCATCATCTTCTTTTTTCTTTCTTTGTCTGAGAGCTTGCTGAACGTCAACGCTTGTCTCTGACGCTTCGAATCTAGTAGTGCTATCGTGCATTTCTGCTAAAATCACAACCGATCCTCTTTGCAACACTTCTATTCTACTTTCACACTCCACGTAGATTCTATCAACGTTATAAATTTTTACTTTTTACTCTCTGGCGTTCAAGATCGATACAAAAGAATATTTTAAGTATATTCAACGGCGCAGTATAATTAAATCATGATCCAGTAGCAAGGTTGAAACAAAACGTTTTTTAATAAATTTTTTTGTGACACGGTTTTTTTTTTTACACAAACAAAGAGTATTGTTTTTTATCGTGACAATTTCAAAGTTTTGAATGGCAGTAATGATTTGTAAAAATATTGATCCAGTGTGCTCCTACAGACGATTTCCTGAGCGTACTCCAAAAAGAGGTGTTTGGCGGTAACCACGATATTTCTGCTTTGAATTATCAGAAAAAATTATGAAATAGATTAAATTCTCTTAGAAAATAGATAAATCTAGGTATTAGTCGAAGGAGCAGTCGAAAATTGAATTTTTTTTATAAAATATCGAGTATTTAAACACAAAATTTAGATTTTCGTTGAAAATTTTCGTGAAAATCTGATTTATAAAAATAGAAATCATCAAAAATCTTATTCCTTAGATATTAATACCTGGGGATTATATCTGAGAAAGTTGTGTTAAATTTTCAGATTGATCGATTGAGTCGTTTTTGAGAAATCGTGGTCACCGTTATTAAAAACATCATTTTGAGAAGGACGTGTAAAAAAAATGTGATTCTATGAAAATTCCAACTTTATATAATTAGTTAACTATTAGAGGAATTCGGGGCAAAATATTTATGTAAAAAAATGAGTAAAATAATTTTTTTTTGCAATTAATACTGAATTTTTGAAAATTTCTTGAATTTGTAGTTTTTTTTTTTTATGCGAATTTGTAAACGATTTTTTGCCTTTTTAATCGTAAAAAAAAATCATTAATCATTATCTTTATTAGTCATTTTCGCTACACTTCTCCCTCCAATTTTAAAAAGTATATTCCTATGAAATATTAATTGAAACATTGAAATTTCAACATAAGTGCTCTCGATATTATTTAAAACTCTCGTTTCAGTATGAATGTATAATTAATTATTGCCTCTACACATCCATATTTTTATCCGATTTTCGACTGCAATATTTCCGCATATTAATATTCAACTATATACGCTGATAGCAGCGCTATCAAATATAAGGATAAAGCTAATTTATGGAAATTACATTCATAAAGATTATACGCTCTCATTCCAATTTTTTCTCTGTCATTTTTTTTTTTTCGTTTTTATACGTAACATTTTTATTTGATGAAGCATATAATTCATATAATACTAAATGGAATTGTGGAGAATAAATATGACTAAGTATATATATCACGTAATCAAATAAAAAACCTTTAACAGAAATTACACTTTGAATTTCAAACTTAGGCTAGAATTAGCTCACGAACAATGATGTTCGATCGTTAAAATATTACTCAATCAAATTTTATTGCAAGAGGAGTGAGGGAGCGATGAATATAAATCTGATTAATTAGAATATCATTGAGAAAATTGTCATTTAAATTTGATTGACATAAAATGATTATATCGTATTTACATAATTTAATGTGAAATTCTAAAATTCTCTAAAGATGAATATAATCGATTGTAACCGCTGACAGGAAATTGTTTCAAATCTTCGAAGCATTTATCTAATGAATTGTATGTCACATTAATGAATAAATCAAAATACAATTATAAATTAATTCGTAAAATACGATTTATTTGAATTCTCATGCTTTATTTGAACATTTTCTTTTATTAATAATAAAAATTGTACAATTTAATTTTCTGCAAAAGAGATATATTTTTTATTTGAATAAAATACACTGTTTTAATAAATAGAAAAAGTCGATAGATACATAGATTTAATTTTTTTAGGTGAATAAACTATAACAACAAAAGATATATTGGTTTAAGGTTAAAAAAATATTTCCATTATTCTTATAATATCAGTTGATAAATTTTGAATTATCGAAAATAAATTGTCTGGATGATGATCAGAATCTTTTAAAAAGTGATATTTATTTTTTGATATACTTAATCGCGGTCATTAATTCATATCTTTTAACAATTTAAATGCTGATAGTGCATCAAATATATAGGATTGATTTCCTATAAATTATTTATTCATTTATTTATTTATTGGTATTTTACTGCCATTAAACAAAAGTATGTGGTGATTGAATTTTTTTTCGTTGATAAACAAATTGAGGAAAAAAAAATTTTTTCATTTTTTAAATGATTTTCAGAGCATATTAGATAAATATTTTTTGTCACTACTTTTACGCGTATCGAGAGCAAAGCACACCCATTGCACGCTGCGCGTATACGGAGTGTGTAAATCAGTCATAAAAAAAACAGCTAAATTGACATGATGGTATAATTATTGAATTTCTCTTGATTAGGTACAATAGATCGCATATCGTGTGACCTGATTAGATAAATTATCAATTAACCAGGCAATAATGAATGAATTCAACTAGTCTACAGCGAGCAATCTTGCAAGCTATTACCATCGAAATTTAAGTCATTAACAAATTCACTCAGCAGACTTTAGCGCGATTACGTCAACTCATCTTCACCCCTACAATATCAGCGTGAAATTACGGTCGGAAATGGATGTTTATGGGTATAGTAGGAATGGAAGATTCGGCGGGCGCAAGAAATGCGCACCAAGTACCTCTCTACCTGATGCAAGTAGCAGAGAGACAGAAGAACAGGGAATATCAAGTTGTCACAGTTTACGGGTGTGTATATAGCCACGAAGTGGCTGCATAATTTGTGTTATCTCTTGCTTAATACGCACGCATTTATGCTAACCGATATTTCACGATGTTGACTGGAACTCTTGCAGGAGCGCGTTGCGGGCTGCCGCGACGCAGTTGAGAGCGCGCGCGAGGCTTTGATTGCATCTCGTAATGCAATGCCTACATGCGCGAATATACATGCATATTCTACCGCGGTATATGGAAATTTTGCGCGGCGTGCATTCGATTGCTGTGTATCTGTTAATTTCCACGCGGATGTGCGGCTGTGCATCTGCGCTCTCCCTCTGCCTCTCTCTCTCTCTCTGTATATATGAAAGCATATAGGCCGCATTGGGGCGGAAAGCTTGGCGCGCTTTACGAGGCACGCTTCGCATATTTTCATACTTCCACGCGTTTCTCAGTAACGAGATCGGCGCCCAGTGACTCTCTCGTCTGACTATTCGCAACGAAGCGAGAAAAGACGCAATGACGCGCGCGTGACTGTCAGCGCATTTATTGGGCAAAAAAAAAATTCTCTGTATATATACAGGTCTCCTCTATCTCATGCGAACACTTTTATATATATTTACGTTAGTATTTTTTCTTTATTTGTCTTTTACTGCCGCATAAACTGGCCAATATGTGCTTTCACGCTGCACTAGACATTGAATTACTCTTATAGATTTTCAATTTTTATTTTTATCAAGAGTGTTATTAATTAAAATATTGAGAACTCAAGCAGATTATCGAATATTCAGTTGATAGAAAATATATAACTCTGTTAGAAATTTTTAGTTGATTAATTTTCAATTTTTAATTATCGATGTTTTCTTGATTGTTAAAGAAAACAGTTGATTCTAAAAATTATTTACTATTTCTTCGTGTTAATATTTACCGGATATTTAATGCACACAGCCAGAGTCTAATGTTTTTTAATACTTTTACTCATGAATTGTCGTGGATTCATTTTTTTTTTTTTCGTTCATATTTTGTTTGTTTCATATATTGCAAAAGTGGGATTTACACATTTTATGCAGTGAAAAGATCAAGCACATTCTAAAGATTTTGAAAATTTGTTTTTTCACACTCTAAGTATCAATCTTTCCTGCAAATAATTTTGAGTCTTAAAATGCAAACTTCCAGAACAACGTTTGAATTTTGATAGTCACAAAATTTTATTCTCAGTAGATCAACTCTGATTTATTTCTATCCCATTTGATCAATAAATTTCATTTTTTACAGGAAGTACCCCATAATCAATAATCATAAAAAATTTTCTAAATGCATAAAATGTAATATTTTTAAATGCAAGTTTAATTTTATAATTTTTTTTACACAAAAAACTATGGATTATTCTGATTTAAAAATATTGTCAATTTATTTAAATAATTAGAATTGTGATTCATTCATTACTTTTTATTAAAATATTGAATATACTTGTTTTGATTGTTGGTATTGATACAGAATATAGCAATAATTATTCGTGTGATGCATGAAATTACAAATCCTCTAATTTATTGTCTGTAGTTTCACGTAGTCGGATAATATCGACCGTATAATTATTCCTGATTTGGAAAGCTGAAATTTCGATAGTGGCTATAAATTAATTTCTCAAATTTAACATCGACTAATTGAGTTAATAATGCTG
Organism: Macrocentrus cingulum; assembly: GCA_002156465.1. Classification (NCBI taxonomy): domain Eukaryota; kingdom Metazoa; phylum Arthropoda; class Insecta; order Hymenoptera; family Braconidae; genus Macrocentrus; species Macrocentrus cingulum. Next base: position 52,188 of record MVJL01008225.1, read on the forward strand.
ATAATTACGATGATGCTGAATACAGTTTAATGCATTGATTTAGAAAAATAGTTCAAGTCCACTCACATTCACTCCGAAAGGATCTTCCACCTATAGTTTATATGAATCCTCATTTTAAGAATCTGAAATAAAATTCTACTTATTTGTTGTTGAAACTGTATATTAAATTTTTTTAAGTATATATATATTTCACTAGATTTAATCAATTTTACAATTGAAAAAATCCATAAGTTGTTTGTATATATATGTAGTATTGCACCGAATCGTGGTCGCGCTCGACTTTTTGCGCAGCACTTGAGAAACCCAAAGTTTGAAAACATTATTTAAACTTGCTGAGTTTACTTCTACTCAACGTACACAACGCTTCATGGTTTTGCGATTCACTCTAGAATCTCATTCCGTTCGTAATACATTCAATTTCACGCAATTTAACACTTTACATGCGCATATAAGCCCACATGTACATGTTATAAAAAAATCTCACTGCAAAATATAATTGAAATACTTTATATTTAACTTTAATTAATAAATTACGTAAACTAATTTTTATAATTGAGATTTTTTAATTACACTTAAATTTTCATTATAACCCAGATTACACATGGGTTATTAAATAAATAATTGCTATATTTACAAATATTAACATTGAAACAAATTCTTAACCAGGAAAACCCTTAAGAAAACTAAAAAAAAATTCAGCGTAGAAAGGATGTTCATTTTTTTTGGCATTTGGGACCATTTTATAATAGTTTGTATAAAAAAAAATATAGATATTGAATTCAGTATTTAAGTGTTCTATATAGTAAATTTTTCGGAAATCTATATTTAACGAAAATTTATAAAATAGCGAACGTTAAAAAAATGAAAAAATTTTTAGCGTTACTTTCAAGTGATTTTCAAGATGATTTTATTTTTAAAACATAAAAATAGCTCAAACATAACTCAAAACAAAAAAAACCATATAGGGTTACATTTCAGTAAGTTTTGCGTTAATATAATCGATTGAAAAAATAACAAAAAAATTGTTATTGAAAAAGTTTTTTTAATTGATTAAAAACAATCATTTTGTTGTATAAAATAAACCTGAAATATAGGGTATGAAGTCATTAGGTTACTTGCTGAAAAAATACGATTTAACCTGAAAAATATTTACATATTTAATAAAACATGTATTGAAGTGGATTTGAACCTGCGACCTACGCACTGCATCCATCGTTGTTAATCAATTAACCATTAGGATGTTGTGACAGAGAATTAACTTTTAATCTTCACGATAAAGTAATTCGAATCAGAGAAACTCAAAAGTAACGCTATTTTGCACAAGTTAATATAACCCAAATGAAAAAAATCAATTCATGATTGATCAATCCTGAACATACTTAAAAAATTCATCATGAATTCATTTTAGTGAACGGAAATTAACATTTCATGAATTTTAAAAGTTCAGCGTGAATAAAAAAAGAATTTTCGCTAAATGCTGAACTTTAGATGAATTTCCACTATACACGAATAAAAAATCATTGAAAATACATCAGAATATCAAAATTCAGCAGAAAATTCGTTAAAAATTCATTTTTGATACATGCTGGATTTTTAAAAGTTCATCAAATGTTCATTTTTGTTCACTAAAATAAATTCATAATGAATTCATGATATAAATTCATGATAAATAACTTTTTCATCATACGTCCATGAGAAGTTTGCTTTTTTTTCACCTTGTTTAGCGGGGTAAAAGTCACTCATTCTACTCCGACTGACAGAACAAATGCACTTTTGTTTCCCCATTTAAATCAATGTGATGTTGCGTCATTAAAAATAGAATTCGTCACTTTTAACCCTTAAACAGACCAAAAAAATCAAATGTTTTCATGGACTTATGATGAAAAAGTGTATGTGCACCAAGGGAGAATACTATACTATCATAACCCGCGTTGTTGTGGCCCTCGCCGTCGGCTTGAATCACAATTTTCCACGCGGATTAGAATAGTAGACTTTTCTCCCGAGGTCAATCATGTCCTTATTATTTTTATTCGAGACCCTCTGCATTATAAAACTGTAATTTGATGAACTTCGAGCGAAAAGTTAACTCAATTTGCGTTGCATTGAATCCGCCGGGGTTGAAATGTAATTATCCAGCGTAAAATGCTTATAGTAGAATGATAAAATTCATGCTTTCATAGCTTCTTATAGGCCGGATGTTGATGCATATAAAAAAGATGAAAATAGTGTGTGAGGCTGGTTGGATATAAAGGATACAGCTTTGATCTTCATGAGCTAAGCCAAAAAGGCAGAGCCACCGCGAGAGCCTCTTGGCCTATTGCAGGCGCCATTGTGCGCCAAACTATATTACAACCGGAAGTGAGCACCGCGCACCCTACCTTCCGCTGCTCGTAATTCAGTGTCACGCTGGCTGAGGCACAATGCACCCTGCATTACGTTATGTAACATTATATTACGCCCGAGTTACACTGTGAGGCAACGACAGTCAGCCAAGGGGAAGCAACAGTAGCGGCTGAGCACACCCCGAGTCTCACTGACTTGCTTGTAGCCAAGGCTATCACTAACATCTCCTAGCGGACCGCAGTAACAATGGACCGCGTGTTCTAGCGACAAAATCCCGGCTATAAATAATACGAAACACGTCTTTGCAGTTGGTCGGTTTAAGTGAGCGAGATCCTCCGAGAGCCCCTCGGCTAAACGAATCCCCTAAAGGCCACTAGGGGGTGTATGTACATCTACCCCATCATTATATTGCTCTACTTAAGAAACTAAACTTTGCCTACCTGCAATACTGTTCTTTTAGCTTTTCAAGCTTAGTCTCTCGGCCACCATTACTTTCCCGGCAGTTATATAAGTATTCTTTATCTCCTGCTATTTATCATTATTTCGTGTATATTTTTCTTTGAAAAAATTTCAATTAAATTGAAAATAAAAAATATAAAATAAAAATTAATAAATTTTATTTCAGTTATGGTATAAATATGATTTTAAATTGAATTTGAATTTGTTTTGATAAAACAGTCATTTGTTTTCATTAAAAAAAATTTATTATAAATAAATATTAATGAATAATTCTTTTGAAAATTTGTAAATGCAAGATTGTTAATGTAGATTTGAATTAATGATATAAAAAATTAGAAAATAAATTGGCAGAAGTTTATAAATAGCATATTCAATTTGTACTTGTAGTACGGCTGACTTGACATTGAGATTTCTCCTAGTAAGTACTTTTTTAGTATATACCCAAAGATTTTTTGTAACCATGATGTATATTTTTCTTTTTAAAACGCGATGAAAACAGCAAATTCATTGTTTTGCAAAGTTAAAAATATATTTTATTTATTTTATAATACTCGAATAAATGATTCGTTAAACAAGAATACAATTTTTACGCGCGACACATCGCTACGTAGACAAGAGACTCTATATGCAAGAGTTTATATACAGTCACCAAAGTCTTGAGACATAGCCTCGCTCGGTACCAATAGAAACCCTCTTTAGTGAATGAAAATTTTCGTGATTTGAGTCGCTCAATTTCGATTTATGAAAGCCCGAATTTTTTTTTCCTGGGTAATACTGTCTTCAAATTAATAATATAGAGTGAACAAGTTGTGTAAATAATTTCATACTGTTTATGTTCGGAAAACGAGATATCTGAATTAAAAAACAGTCAATAAACAATTTAAAATAAATCAATAAATAAATTATAAAATTCTAGAACAAACAGTTATCAATAAAATTTTGTTTTTCGTCAAGTACATGAAAAGAGGTTTGAATAAATCTTTATACTGGATTTCTTTTTTTAAAAGCATTGTGGTTGAAAGAGGCTTGTATTTTTGTATATGCGTGCCCATGCACGTACAATCTATACCAACCTCCTTTCAATCCTTTAGTCGGCGTTATAGCTATTGTAGCGAGTCGACCTACGATACAACTTCCACTTCCACGTCGGTAACTCGGGTTAAACTTTGACTCTCGCGATGAAGATTGAATCTAAATCCAACTTGTTGCCGAGTCTACTTGGATACGTGGCTTGCTGCAGAGAATGAGCCCACCGCCGTGCGGTGCCCAGGACGCAAGCGAGAAACCAAGAGAGCGAACACTGTTTCTTAAGTGGTGGAATACCTCGTAAAAGTTGGCCAGGTCTGCAACGGAAACGACGGAATAAGGCGGCACACAGCTTTAGGCAGAGAGCTCGGCGATGCTACGTCTCAGATACATATACAAGTCTATATACCTTATATGTACTAGTAGAAAGAATGAAACGAAACGACAGCCATTTAGAACTATATCTACAGCTTCCAACTACATTTGACAAGGATATACAAATACCTTGATTGTGCTTACCCTGCAAGCTTGATATATTAAACGACCATGCCCTCTTGCATTGCTTAGATTATTTTTTCTATTTCATTTTAAGTCATTCATGCTTAAAATGTGTTATTAAGATGTTTTTTATAGGACATTCAATTTTTTTTTTCACTCTTTGGAGGATTTAATTTTAAACCCTTTTCTCTGTATTTTGTTTAAGCAATGAAAAAGTGTTTTTTTTTTGTTCAAAAGGTCCGAATTTAAAAATAAAAGTCGCAAGAATCCTTAAAATGGAATCATATCGCGTTACTAAAGTCAAAAAAGCTTATATGCAAAATTATGTTGTTGTTTTAAATCAAAATATCTTTAAAACTACAGAATATAGAATTTTTTCAACGAAAAGAGTCCTTAAGAAAATTGGTCTGATTTGCAATATATTAGGATTAGGAAGTAAAAAGATGTTAATTTTTTGGCGATACGCCTTTTCGGCTTTATAGAAAAACATTTTTTTTTTCTTCATTTTTTCGACCTAATATAGCTGGTTTTTAATTTCTGCAAATTCAGCAAAAGATTTAATTTTATTTTTGCAATCTTACATGAGAAAATAGAAAATTATCCATGTAAAAATTATCATTCAGTTTTTCAGATAAATTCTGCATAATTTTATGATTATTCATTTATTTATCTATTGCTTTTTATGTGCATGAAAATTTTCAATGGTTATGGAAAACAATTCTCTGCAAGAATTGCAAATATTTTATTAAAATTACCAATAATTTGCATGTAGCAAAAGCGTAGAAAAGGCAAAAAATTTTTTGTTAATTCCACTATTGCTAATTTTCTAAATCTATTTTGAAACAATAAAAATGATATTAATAACAGACACTATCTGCTAAAATCAACAAAACTTTTGCAGTATTTATAAATTTCATTGTTCTAATCCTAACGTAAAACCAGCAAATGAATTATTTGTAATTCTTCAACAATCCGAACTTTTACAAATTGACAAGATATCTGAGCTATTATATAAACCCAATGTTTTTAGATTATTACCATGTTGATATGTAATTAGTTTCTGTGAATTTGAGTTCATTAGCAGAAATTAACTATATACTAAAACAAATATTTGAAATCAGACTACCGCGGCTATTTACGTCATAAGCAGTGTTTCAAACTTCTGGTTGGGATGTGAAAGGTTATATACTAATCTGAGAAAATCGATATAGCTTTTTCCTAACATAAAGAACATTGAAAATACCTCAAATTAGCGGTACGTTAGTAAATCTATGTCACTCATAATTATCCGTAATAAATCATCAGTAAAAATCTATATAATATCCAACTAATCTTCCAAACTAAATTCTAAAAAGTCATAATCACTCTAAAGTTAGCATATAATATCGAAACATCTCGAATCACGTGACCTCTAACCTTATTAGTCAGTTAAAAACGAAAAATTTCAAATTACAATTTCATTCATAGGCGTCTTTAATTTACAAAACTTAATCTCATATCTTCAATCACAAAATTATTAATTAAAATAGTTGTATTTTGATAAATTAGTATATTAGCGTTTTTTGCTGCATATCATTTGTTTAAATGACTTTTTAAAATCAAGTTGGATGTATAAACATCGTCTGACGAAGTTTTAAAAATTCGGCCACTCTCTAAACCTTAAATTTATAGGAAATAAACGCATTCTAGTGGGCATTTCGAGGCAGAGTGTCATGTAATTTTATTGAGGTTATTTTGTTTCAGATTAAAAAAAATTATATTTCAATTATTCTGTTGTTTGCACTGTTTTTGTATGTTATTTAATTTTTTATTTTTAAATCAAAGTAAACATATAAACAGAAGACTTTGTTTATTAATATTGAATCAATATTATTACGGAAGAATTCGCTGCATTAAGGGTGTTAATTAGTTGACAGGAATATATATGAGTATATAGCCGTGTTTTGAATAGCGCTGAGAATATTTCTTGCGGTATATATCTGAGCCTCTTTCTATATCTCGCGAATCCTAAGCACATATGGAAATCCGACTTTATACAAGCGTGCATATAAAGTAATTGCTGATAAATATACTTAAGCACGGTGAATGCGATGCGAGTTGCCTCATTGTCTATAGAGCATGAGGCTAGGGGATTATATAACCTCCTCTCCGTCGATTGTCGTAATCCCCACTGGAATGTCGAAGCGAGATTAAACAGTTGTTCCTAATTAACACGTGCGTTAATTTACGTTATCACGATGTACCGATGGCCTGTGCACCCTATAGCCTTGTGCATGGACCTTAATACACCGAAGACAATAATGGCACGTTAGCGGCGACCGTAGAGCATCTGTAACAATGACTTCACGGTGCTGTATAGCGATGTATAGTTTTACTCATACCATCAGCTTCAAATATAGAGCTGTATATCATCAGAAATTAATCCAACACGATCGACACCTATACGCAAAATTATTTATCATTTTATAGTAGAAACATTTTAACGTGGAATTATTAAATCCGAAATAAAAATGATTTCAAAGTATATTAGAAAGGGCATTTTCTTTTTTTGAATTTACCAACAATTGTTTGTTGGTTGTTTTGAAGTGAAAACTTCTTTAGGGACGTTGTGCACTTTCCACAGATGGGGGAAAAACAGCCAAACTCGCGTCAGATTAGGAATGCTGATCGAAAAAGCGTAAGACGGAGAGTGGTGGGAGAGATGACCGCTGGAGGGGCGCCCGAGAGAAAGTGAAATGCCCTCTCTTTCTATCGCGCGGCAAACATCTAGCTGTTTTGTCTAGCTGTTTTGTTCGAGTGGTGCAGGGCGCTTGCGCGAGTGTGCAGGAACAATAGATAAATATTGTATTTAACAATAAATGATCACACTTTTATACTGATCAATAAATCAATTCGTCCGAAAAAATTCCCTAACCATTCCAAAATCTTTGAAAATGCACAACGTTACTGTTTAAGTTTTCACTTCTACTGGCACTCCCGGAGTGCTACCCGTAATTTTTTTTAATAAGTAAGCCAAATTTTAACAAAACTGCAAAATAATTCACATAATATTACTTGTGAAAAAATGTGGTATTATTTTGTAATCATTTCTCTTTTATTTTACAGAAAATTTTTTTTCCAATGCAAAAATTTTCTCAGAATTTGGATTAGTTTATTTCGAATAATGCAAGGAAAAAGCGGCTTTTTAAAATATATATTCAACTTATAAAAATGCGCTATCATCTAGTAAACTATTGTTTTTCAATTGTATTAATTGATCACTTCTAGCAGGTTCTATAATTTGATGTTTCATATTTTTGTGGACTCGACATGCTGATAAAGTCTAAACACCCGCGCGAGCTATCAGCCCGAGTTTCGTATGTTCCGTGCAACCAGTGGTCCATGGTGATCACGTGCATAACGACAATCCAATTAGAAAAACGAAAAAATAAGTAGGGAATAGAAGAGCAGACTCACCGGTGCAGTTCGGGGCGAGTATCCTCAGAGTCTCCGACAGATTTTCATACGGGGAAATTGCGCTTCTCGCGCTCCCTGAATTCATGGCCACTTGAAGTTTTTGTAACGTTTTTTCCTGTGTAAATCAAATTAAAACCACAGTTTTATAAATCCTGTCTTCGAATTGCACAGAAGACTCTTCCATCATTTCAATTCATACTTTTTGAATGATTTACCAGTGATAGAAATTTACTGGAAATTAATTGACGGGTATTTTATCAATCACTGAAATTATAACAGAATTGAGTCGAATAGTATTTCAAAAACGTTGAAGTAATTTTTAAACGGAATTTAGAGAATTTATTCGCTGTTTATAGCGAGGTATTCATCGTCGATGAACATTTGGAGAATTTGTTCGACTCGTTAATATGAAATGTTTAGCATTATTGTGTTACAGCTGATGTGTACGATGAATATTTAAAAATTATATTGAACACTACCATTGAAATTGTTGATAAAATTAATGCAAATTTTATCAAGTTGCAGCAAAAAAAAGTCATGATCATCTGTTGTAAAAAGTAAATCAATAAATAATTTTAAAAACTTTATAAGACACTGGGAAAGGACACAGATACATTAGCTGTTTTATAGTCATCGTAGAAAGACATTCAGTAAATTTATTATTAGCTACTTCGTCCTTCCGAGCGATTTAATGAAACCATTTTCAAACGATTTAGGAGGTCGTTTGATAATTAAAAAAAAATCTTGGCAATTCCTGGGGAACCGTACAAGTAAAATTGAGCATTTTTGTTGATTGAACATATTTTTCGTCGGTATACATCCAGTTGAACATTTTCCAAAAAATTACGCATCACAGGAAAATCGAAAAAGTAACAAAAAACAAATATCGCCATTAAAAAGACAATTTTTTGAAAATAATCATCATTAAAGCTCTATTTTTACAACAATTCTTTTGTCATATTTTACTCAAAGACAAACTTATACGAAAAAAAATTGTAGATGAAAATTAAAGAATGCAATAGAAGACTGGACGCAATTGAAACGCAGTGCCAGTTGAATCAGTGACGTTTAAAAATCAGTAAATTATAATATATTAAATTTTGATAAATATTCATGTAAAGAATAACACAAAAATGCATCAAAACAATTTTTTTTGTAATAACTAATATAGAAAAATCAGAATAAAATATGTACTGTTTTACGGTGGTGTTCAAAGTATATAACAGGCATTGCTGTTTTTTTTTTTTTTTGAGAATAATTTATTTTCATCGTTTGTTTTAACTTTTGTCGCATTATCTGACTTAAAAATCTATATTTAAAATTTTTGAAGATACCCAAAGACCATGCGAAATCCATATAATTAAAATACGTTATTTTTTAGGAGTTCCATTCCTCCGTAATCTGCTTTGTGAGTGGAGTTTTTTACAATCCGTTCTTAGCGAATGGAGTGTACCTACCAAATTTAAGTTAATCGGATAAATAGTGTCGGACATTTCGTGATGAGTCGTACAATGAGTGGTATTTCGCGCAATGACGAATGTTTTTTATTAATAAATAAGTGCTTACGAATAAAAAAAAATCGTTTATTCAAAATAAGAACACTTTTATTGCAAATCTTCAATAAAAACCAAAAGGTGTTTAAACTGCAATCTGCTAGGAGCCAATTTGAGCAGAGAACAAGACAAAATTTTTAATTTTTATAAATTTTCATGTGAGGATATATAATATTGAAAACTATTGTGCCAAAGCGGATGACTTAATAATTATTACTTCGAACACAACAAATTTTAGGGATTTTAGTGTTTTAATTTCGTCTAGTCTCCCCTAAACGTGAATTTAGACGTAAAATCTCGATTTATGTAATATTGAATTTTTTTAATGATAAGTTTATACCGAAAATGACATTTTAACACGAAATATTCATGTACGAATACATTAAAGTTAAATGATGTACATAATATATACCGATTCTCCACTCGTACTGCGATTAGATCACCTTTGGGTATCTCGTCATCCCTCTTTTGACCTCTCCCTTGCTTCAACCCAACTACATACGTATATATAGGACATCCATGTGCCTGCGGCTAATGGCGTTGAATTAGCACGCTTCAGCGAGTTAATTTCACCCGCTCAACTACATTTGTCGTTTTAACAGCCGTCGCGAGATTGGGCTTGATTAAAATTAAACTGGCCAACGTCACTTTGCCAAAGCTTCGGGGTGGATTCAGAAGGCAGACGAAGACAGCACTCTAGTTCGTACATGATACGCGTCAGTTTATCTGTTATTCAAAGAATATTACATCGTTCAAATAGTTTATTCTATCTATACTCTAAAAGTCAATAAATTAATTCACGACTTCATCTCTAAATATAATCCAAAGTCTTTAATAAAACGAACCAGCAACAAAAAGTATTTCTGTTTAAGGAGATTAGTGACTAAATTAAAAATAGTTACAGCGAGATAAAAATTTTATGGATTAATTTTTTAAATTGAGCTCGAACACATGGGCTCTTTAGGGCGGTAGACAAAATTGGATAATTTTTAGACTATCACTGATCGAAAAAAGGTTGCACAACTAACCATAATATTCATTAAACTTGAATAAACATTTGGGCAAAATTTGAGTCACGTCTTGTACACCGTTTTGATGCAATTTTTGAAAAAAGTTGTCTAAGAACTAGCGTTTCAACATGATATATCAAAACTACAATTGAATTATTATGTAACTATAAAATAAAAATTTTTTCACAGTTAATATTCAAAAAATTAACTATCGCATATATTACGGTTGAAAATAATAAAAATTCCTTTAAAACTCGAAAAATCATAAAAGAAATTATGAGAATTGATTAAATCGTTTTTTTGAAGGGATGAGATATCAAGTTGTATATGAAGTGATTGCACCACATAGTCAAACGATGCACAAATAAATAAGTAACAAGTTCTGTGGTGTTGAAAATCAATCGAATTAATTAAAAATCAATTTATAAATAAGTCATTTTCAATCAAATAATATTTTTTCAGTTCTATTTAAACAGTATTTACTCTCTCAACAGTGCATCCTAGTTCCATTACCCTTCTGTGTTTCGATCAAACGTATGGCAAATTTTCTAATCAAGAAAAAAAAATTTTTTCTCACGTTTGTCGAAATAAAGGAGACTAGACGCAGTTGAAACGCAGTGCTAGTTGAAACAGTGAAATTTAAAAATCAGTCAATAATCATATATTATTAAATTTTAATAAATATTCATTTAAAAAATAACACAACGGTTAGAGGGGATTTTTTCCAAGCTGTGAATGATCTCAAAATTGACCGTTTTCCTGATAGACATATGAAGGTCTTCGATTCTGTGAGATCTATTTGTTCGCTACAGAAGAAAATCCTAGAAGGCAGAAACGGAAGTATATGACAGACTAGGTGTTAATTTAAACAAAGAACAAGCCCAAAATTTTTTATCAATAAAAATGTAACCAATCATTGTATTTCAATTTTTATAAATTTTTATAGGAGAATATAGTGTTGAAAAATATTGTTCCAAAACTGATAACTTAATAATTCATACTTTCAACGCAATAAATTCTAATGATTTTAGTGTTTCAATTGAGTCCAGTCTCCCCTACTCACGGAAAATCGAGAAAAGTGGAATGAAAATTGTTATTTCACCTATAACTGTTTAAAGAATATAAAATTCGTCATTCGATAGGTTGCATCCTCAATTATGTTCAGTAATTTCAGACTCGGAAACACGTCAAAAGCTCACAGAGAGACCTGGATATCCGGGCTTTGCCATTGGAATTTCTCTCGATGCCCTGTGGCTATATCGAATCGATGGCTTTCCGAGAGATCATGCGTTGTCCACTGGAATTCAATTAATCCTCCTTAATGTCAAGCTTTCCCCGCCAATACCATACATCAGACCATCGATAGCACTATACCGCAAGGACCTCTTTGATGTGAAATGCCCAATCATCAGTAGATGTTTAACCCAGCTCATTAGTCGTCCAACAAAAAAGCCAGCTTGTGCTTAGTGAAAAAAATAGAAAAAAAACCAGAGCGGGTATTCTAATGTGGGCCCGTTAGCTTGGGCGTTTATATGATAAAGAGTCACCCTTAAATTATATTTATGCGTCGCAGTGGGCAGGGGCAGGGCTATAAATAAGAGGTCTATGCTAATTCTTGCTCGCCCTCCTTTACCTTCGTTCCTTGCCCCCTTCACCTCTTTCCGTCGTCTGCATGCAAAAAAGTGATATTTCCGCATAAATGCCATTTTATACAACAGCCAACACCAACAATTTTATTATTAAATCGGACGACAATTGTTTTTTTTTTCCACTTTTTTTTTTCTCTCTTGCTCTCGACTTTAAACAATGTTTTTTTCAGTCATGCAAATTATTCAAATAATAAATACAAAAATTACACAAATATTAACACACGCAATGTTTAATTTTTTGTATTATAAAAATTTTCAAAAAATTATTTTTATTGGTTTGGACTATCAGAAATTCAAAAATAGGTCAGATTTATGTAGAAAATACACAAATCTAGGTGTTTTTCAAAGGAACAGTCAGAATTAAAAATTTTTACGGAATAACGACTATATTTAAACGCAAAATTTGGATTTTCGACAAAAATTTTTGTGAAATATAGAAATAATTATTATAAATCTTATTTCTTTGATAAATAACTGAGGCATGTATCTGAAGAGGTTGTGTTAAAATTTCTGATCGATCGGTTGAGCCATTTTGTAGAAATCGTCGTCACCAACTTTGAAAACATCATTTTTCGAAAAACTGCTAATCAGTCTATGTTTTTCCTACTTTTCAACGATTTTTTCTTCCATTGCATTCACTCCACTTGAATTCTAAATGAATTGTAATAAAACCTTTTTTCTATACCTATTATCTAAACATCTGTCTAAGGTTTTGTTCTTTTTAGAGAGCTTTTACTCCATTTTTATCGTTTCAATTATAAAAAAATCATTACTATCCTAAGTATTTCACCCTACTTTACCTTACATATTTATGGTGAAATTATTATTATTTTTGGCTTTCATAACTGATGTCAGTTAGATGAGAATTTCTAATTATCACAGGTAATATTTATAGCATATTAAAGTGTATACCACTTATAATATATAAGCATACCTTCGTGAATGGGTATATACGATGCTCTCTGGTATGTACAAGATCTTAACTGGTGTCTCGTTCCATTGAACACTAGCCTCATGAAGTAGAACTTCTCCCCACGCGATTCCGTTGCTACGACGATCAAGCAACGCTACGATATTGCATCGTATATATAAACGAGTAACAAAGTCGGAAATTCTAGGAAAATTTGGCTGCATAACATAGATAAGAACTTTCGTGAATTTTCATAGAGCCGCGAGTTTGATAGAGAAGACCGCATACTATACAGTGTATCAGATAAAACTTCAATTTTCATCCAATCTCAATATTTTTATATTTTCAAATATACACCAAACCACTGAAAGTCCCTTAAAAAAAATAACTATCGAATTTAATCCATTCACATCAATTTCGAATTTTTCTGCGATATAAATGTCATTTTTTTAGGAAGTTCAATTTTTTTTACATTTATATTTAGACAAACTGTCGCGAATAATTTGAAATCATTAATTTCACAATTTAACATTTCGAGTACGCACTGGGTCATCTGGACCCATACACTGACTTTGATCGAATGTAACACTCAACCATTTGAGAAAATGATAAGACTATTGATTGACGGAGATAATTTAAACTATTGACTGTAAATTTCGACAGTTGTTGTAGCGTGATGAGTTATCAGATTTGTTTGACAAAAGATTGAAGTCACAGCTGATTTTCAACGCCCTAGAAATCACGTCTATTAGCACGTAAAATAAATACTCTCGATTGAGATAAATTAGATGATTAATTTTTTTATTTATTAAATATATTTCGACAGAACTCACGTAAATTTTCAGCAAGAAATGTTAGAAATCTAAAAAATTGCAATTTTTTGATAAAATACGATTGTTCAAATAAATATTTTCATTGTGAATTTTTTTTTTTGTTGTGTTAAAGATTTTAATAACCTCGTTAATATTGATGAACTATTTAAACACAATTTTAAGTATATCTTTTAATTTTTTCAAACCAATTGGTTGAGTAGTTGTAGAGTTCTAAGCAATTTGCTAAAATGAAGGGTCAAATTGACCCAGAGTGTAGGAGATGTTGAAAAAAAATAGGTGTGTACTCGAAGGGTTAAATTATCTAAAGGTAAAAAAATAAAAAACACGTTTCAAATAAACCAAATAAATATGTATTATAACAGAAAACAAAAAAACAATTTGTTTTCTTCATTTATTTTTCATAGGAGGTATTTATCTGCATTCACGAAGATAGTGCGACATTTAGGTCATTAGAATGCTTTCAGTAGCGATGGTGTATTCCCACGAATAAATTTTTTAACGGCTTAACAAGCTGCGTTGCTAAAGCGCATTGCACTATATCATGGCAACTGAGCCAAGTTTTTCCTCAATATATATAAAGTAGAGCATAAAAATATCATAATTATTTATATTCTACTGCATAGCAGTTCAGCCATGTGAAAAAATATAACGACGACCAACTTGATCCACAGAACCTCTGGTGAACGTGAGCGCAGTGGAAGGCGGAGCAGTGGAATTACCGTGTGACATAAGACCAACTGGATACGATGCCCTTCACATGGTCATGTGGTTCAAGGGCCACACTGATGGCAGACCACTCTACACGTGAGTAGCGAAGCTTCATTTAATTGGATAAAATTTTAGTGATATCTACGTGGAATTAATTACTCAGGTAAAATTCAAGCAGTCTTAAGCAGTCGCGGATAGAATATATGTATATCATCCGTCCGACTTGACTCAGGAATCCATGGCTTTCCAACTAATATGTAGTAAAACCAGGATATAAACCCTCACAGCACATAACACCGCGGGCGACGTTCAGCCAACGCGAATAGACGCGACGGAACGTTATTAAACGTACATGTCGTTGTCGGGCGCACACTACTTCACTTCATCGCCCGAATTCCTCCGTGATTGCCCTCTGGCACACTGTGAGCGAGGTTTTCCTTGTCAATGATTTATGTGTCATTTATCTATTCAACATTTATTTTTTTTTAAATAAATCTTAAAGGTATATTTTACTGTGCGTGGAGGCGAAAGAAGTTCTACAATTAAGGAACAAAAAATTTGATTGAAGTAAAATTTGTTTCAAGTAAACTGGCGGATAATAATTCAATCAAATTTTTTTAATAAAAAAAACGGGGTTTTGATGCATATTTTAAAATAAGAAAATTTTTTTGCCGCAAAAAAACGACCGCACCGGCCGAAAACCCGGAAAAAAACTGTTAGTTTTTGGGAGACAGTATACTGATACGATTGCAGGCAGTGAAAAATAAAAACTTTCAAAAACTATATCTAAGTCTTATTCAATTTGTTTATTTTGATTATGAAAAATTGAAAGTCAAAATAAAGCTTTTAACAGCGATAGATTAAGAGCATCGATTTTTTTGTCATTAAAAAATACAATTGATCAAAAAATTCAATAAAAATTTTTTTTTCCAAATTTTACTATTGAAATTAATTAATAATTAATATACACTGATAAATATGAGAATATTTCATCAAGTATTGATTGAAAATTGAAAGTATATTCCAAATAATTTTAGAAAATTCATTTCTCGGCTTTTTTTCAATTATATTCGCGGAATGTAAACGAAATTGCATAAAAAGCTGATAAATATACTAATGCTAATTGAAAAATAATTATTATTCATTAATGTTTGGATGTTGCATGTAATGTGAAGTGATGTAGAGAAGAGAAAATGAAATACAAAATTTTCATCGATAATAATCACTGTAGTAAATGTTTTTTTTTGAGCAAGTGTATGAAGGCAATTCTCGGATCAGTGGCATTGTTAAATATGGTTCCGCACCTCTCACGAATGGGAGTAACTTGAAATTTATTTCTTCGCCCACGAGATAGCGCGTGAGGATAATCCCCCGGTGGCACGAGCGCTTTGGCTTGGAAGATAATCGATATCTCGTTACATCATACCTATATTCCCATTCTCCTGCAGCATAGAATATCTCCGGGTGTCTCTCGCACCGTGAATTTTTCCAATTGGACAGGATGCAGTGGAAATAGGGTTGCGATAAGGCTGTGGTATATACGCCTCCACTTTGTTACATCCTCATGCATTTGAATTCAAACATCAATCCGCTAGTGCGCATAATATTATTAAATCATTTTTCTCCATGGATTTTTTTATGATCACACTCGTCGGCATAACTATTATATGTTCCGGGTATACTGCAAATCGAAATTCCCACATTTTGATCATCAACTCTATTTGAAATTGTAATTATAGATGAATTTCGTACACGCGTGCAATCGTCAGTCAATAATTTGCGCTTCGAGTTCAATAAAGAAAATGTAAAAAAAATCCATGACTGTCGTAGAGTGAACATGAAAAATGCCTATGATCAATTCCACTGGAGGGTCCAAATAATCCCGTATATCCACGTAATCCTTCTCCCTAGACCGTTGCTCAGCAGTAATAGAAACGAATTGACTCAACAACACAAACTCTTCCAGTTATGTCTAGTTTATCGTGGATAACCTTTTTTTTTATTTTTCTCTCTAGAGTGATTGTAAATTTTTACTTCAATAAATTCATGTCGACTTTTTAGACATAATACGTCTTTTGGGGATTTTTTGTTTTGTTTTGCCGCATTCACTCAAAATCTGCAGTCCAACATTTTGCTCTGTTTTTTTTTTGTTTTATCGTAAAAATGTAGAAATCGACTGTGGAAATGGTCAATATTGGGATGTTTTTTTTTAGTTTTTTTTTTGTTATACAAATATTTATTGAATTTTTTGCCGACTTGAATAGTCTTTCGATATTTATTATGGGAAACTGGACGCAGTGAAAAAACAGTACCAGTTGAAACAGTGACGTTTAAAAATTAGTAAATAAGAATATACTACATTTTGATAAACATTCATGTAAAAAAATAAAAAAAATGTCCGTATTGTGGTAAGAATAAAAAAAATAAATCGAGTTTTATAATTTTAACGAAAAACTATTTAATTATTTTGATGAATATTTTTTTTTAATATTCTTGAAAAGCTATCAGAAATTTTTTATACAACATCAAGCAGAGAATTACATACTCAAGTTTGTTATTTATCGAACAATCTCATCAACGACGCATACAAGCATGCAAAGGAGCGCTAATTATAACATACCAGGCCTGAGGACGAGTGAGGTATGCCCAGCACGCAATGATATAACCATGCTCATAATATTACTCCTTCTCGTGGTAAATCGACCATGGATCGACTCTATACTTCTATATACGCTAAATGCAATTATAATACTCCAGCAGTACATTCGAGAGTATTCCCACTGTGAATCTATAAACAATTTAATAGCATACCACTAAAATCTAACGATTTTGTTATTGTTAAATAATGAACAATCCAAATTTTTTGGTGGAATAGTACATTGTGCACCTAGGAGGAAAAGTGGGTCTCTTATTCTTAATTTCATCCACAGTGAGAAAAAACACGCCAAATTGTCAAAAATACCCCAAAATTTGGACAAAACGATACATAATGCTATTTTCAATGCCTAGATAGGATGAATTTGAGTGTGTCAACTTGAAATATTGAATTTAATGGCAAAAAAAAATGAATTTCGAACGAAATAAAAACGTCGTCACCTTGTATTAGAATCTGAAATAGCAAAAAATATCAAATATTTCTTTCATGAGGGAGAAGATTTTTTTTTTCAGACAGCATTGTATCGCGGGAAAAGGCAGTATATACTTTGAGAAATAGTTTAAAAATAGGCTAAGAAATGTGCGAGAGAAATCAGGGGGAGAAGAGAAGGTCGGAATTTAAAAACGGAGTGTGCAGATGTGAAAGCTAAGGAGTGAATTTTTCTCAAGCAGACCGGCCAAAACAAAATTTTCGAAATTTTCTGAAAAATTAATTCTTTTGAAACTTCTATTTGTTTAAATGTTTGTTCATATCGATTGTAAATATCTTTTTTATTGAAAAATATACGATAAAAATGAAAATTTTTTTGAGATTACTTCGGTTTTGTTTTTTAAAATACGGGTTTTCGAATAACAAACTGTAAAATGAAAAAGTTCGAAAACCATAGTTGTATGCTCCAACTAATCCAAAATAATCTAAAACAAAAAAATTTAATTTCTATCAGATAGTTTTCAATAAAAAAGATATTTTCTATCGATATGCACAAAAGTTTAAACAAGTATAAGTTCCAGAAAAACTAATACCTATTCCGAAATAAATTTCCAGGAGTATTTTTTGGGATTGCTGATCTTGCAAATAATGATAAACAAAACGATAATTTTAAAAATTTTGTTTTGGAAGACCCGTTTAAGAAAATTTGATTCTAAGGTTGACTTAAGGAGTTACGACGGCTATCCCAAAATGAGAGAAATTCAAAACGTTGTATCTCCGATATTAAATCAGTCAGAGGCCCAATTTTGATTTCATTAGATTCAAGTGCCCTATTGGCTATCCAAAAGTGGTATTATAAAAACTTTTTTGTTAATTCGTTGATAAGAAAATCAATTTTTAAAAATCGAAAAATCAAAAAAGTTCCAGCAAAACAAAAAACTAACCATTTATCGCTCTGTCTTTTCTGCAGCTATATTTCAAGTTTTATTCAATATTCGTCCACTTCGTTTACGAGAAATTGGGAATTCAAATATAGCTCTTTATACATAGGCTCTTAGGGCGATAGCGGCGTATAATCGCAAGTTCAAGTCACATTTTCTCATAAACCAGGTGGTGAAATGATTTAAAATTTAAACCATACATGCTCGATCATAAGACCATTAATTGACAAAAGTTTCAAATCCATGGAACCTCTTTCATGTCACCATTGAAACTCCTTAAGCAAAAAATGAAAAAGATGGTCAGGCTATCGAGCTGTAAAGATATCACACAATATATTCTGAAATTTTTAAGACACCAATGCAATATCCTCATTTTGCATCATCCCTTAATCCTAATCTACAGTATCCATTCTTAAAAAAGTCATTTCGACCTCATATCGAACACATCTCGAAATATCTCGAATCGCGCCTCACATCTAATAGGTATGGCCCGAAAATTTGAAATGATTTTATTCACAGACGCGCGCTTGCGCGCGCCATCCATCTAGTTATTAAAAAAAAGCATTGATGAAAAATAATATAACGAGATAAATCGTAGCAGTTCATTATCACCACGAGAGCGTGAGCTTTTTTTGCTGATGCAACGTGTAACTCACAGGATGAAGAATATCAAGGTTATATATATCCACAGACTGACCTGAGAAGCCAGAGGATTTGACCCAAAGTTCAGGACCATTGCACTCTTGGCTTAGTGATTCACCTAGCGCACACTAAACCTACCCAGTGAAAAGCTCCATTCGTACCTACTTTACTATGTAAGTTAATACACTTGAAAGTTACTCGAGCCGCAAAATCCCTCTGCTGACGCGCCTGATTTTTATGCATCTTTTACCTTGACTATTTACGTATCGCATCTAAGCTGCACATATTTTCTACAATAATGCTATCGATAAAAAATAGAAAAAAAATTTGCCGACGGTCGCATGTATTCATGTCACTCCACACAAGCTCGTTAAATTTATGAGATCATTCGATTTCGCAAACCTGTGATATTCTAGCGCCTATATCTTGCCCCTTGCATTATCATGCTGCTAGCGACGTATTGAGCCAGACATCAGGCTGGTCGTAACTCGGAAAACGACCCAGTGTCTGGAGAGTCACACACGTCCAGTTGTTATTCCTATTGGAGCTCTACGAGGGCGAAAATGCAATTTTCTACTGAGACTCAGGCCTGTAAAATATTAATCAACTATATAGTAATTGCAACGCTGAGAATATTGGACCGAGTGTATATAAGCTCGTAAAACTTCTTTCATCGGTCCAATCTCATCATCAGCTCAACTTTATCGATGAAATGTTCATGAAGATTAATGGGAGAAAAAAAATATTACATTTTTCCCATCAACTGTAAGTTTTTTATCTTTTATTTTTCACTTAATGTTGTGCAAAAATTTAAATACTTTAGATTTGAGTTTATTTAAATAGTATGAAAACCCGCGAAATGGAAATTATTTTAATAAAAATATTTTCTGTCTCAACAATAATGATTTAAATCAAACAATTGAATGTTTATTTTTATACTGCAATTATACACATTCTCCTATATTCTAAAAAAAAAAAAAAAATAGGCGAGATATCGAAACGCTGAAGCCAAGATTCCTTATTGTTCAATCCACGTCACATGATGAGCTCGCGTTTTAACCCTTCGAGTGCACACTTATTTTTCTTCGACCTGTCCTACACTTTCGGTCAATTTGTCCCTCCACTTAAGAGGTTATTAAAATCTTTAACACAACGAAAAAAAAAATTCACGATGAAAATATTTATTTAAACAATCGAATTTTATCAAAAAATTGCAATTTTTTAGATTTCTAACATTTCTTGCTGAAAATTTACATGAGTTCTCTCGAAATATATTTAATAAATAAAAAAATTAGTCGTCTGATTTATTTCAATCGAGAGTATTTATTTTACGTGCTAATAGACGCGATTTCTACGGCGTTAAAAATCAGCTGTGACTTCAATTTTTTGTCAAACAAATCTGATAACTCATCACGCTACAACAATTTTCGAAATTTACAGTTAATAGTTTAAATTATCTCCGCCAATCAATAGTCTTATCATTTTCTCAAATCGTTGAGTGTTATATTCGATCAATGTCAGTGTATGGGTCCAGATGACCCAGTGCGTACTCGAAGGGTTAAACAAATCCCTTTATTCAGGTACAATGAAAAAAAAGAATAGCACCCATGAAAATTAAAAATTATCAACGTTTGAATAATTCATTAAATGATACAGAAAGTATAAAATTGTCGACTTTTAAGAATTTTATCAATGGAAATATTTCACCAAAAAAAAAAAAAAAACAATACGTAGAAAGAATTATAAAGCGATAAATTCAATAAACAACAGTTGTTAATTGATTTTTGAGATTACAGACGTGTTGATATTACTTTGCATGCGACAAGTTGAAATTGTTTAATTTTTATTCGTATAAATTTTACAATAATTAACTAAATATTTGGCCAAATTAAAAATTGAAATTTCAATCATTTTCTATTTCATTTCAGATTTTTTTCTTTTGATAACAAATAAATACATAAATAAATAAACAATTTTTTATCAATGAAATAATGCTTTCAACATGAATTTTTTTAACTTATTACTTTCTTGATTATTAGTTAATTTAGATACAGATTGCAATAATTGTATTTAATACTGCAATTACAAATTTTTTTTGGCTAATTTTACGTTTTAGAATTTGAGCGATAAAATTATTAAATGCTGCAACACTTTTGTACATTTATCAAATGGTATCTGTTGATTTTGTTATTAATATCATTTATATCGTTTCAAAAATTTATTTATAAAATTAACAATAGTGGAATTAGTTGGATATTTTTTGCTGTTTCTATTTAATTTTTTCTCTTTCCAACCGTGGTAAAAAAATTCTCTATAATGCAAATCATTTGTCGTATTTTAACAAATTATTTGCAATTTTTACAATAACCTTTTTCCGTAAACCCATATACGAAAAAAAAAAACCTCGGAAACACGTTTAAAATTTTTTTCCTGAAAATATTGATGTTTTTGCGTCCATAGAAATTTTCCTCACATAAACCACTAAAATACGTGCTTTTACAAAGTTTCCCTCAATTCCTCTCAATTTTTCTATATTCAAAATTTTACTTTCCGTCTGTTTTATATAACTATAAATAAAAACACACTTAAAAATTTATAAAACAATTAAAAAAAGATTTTTCAGATAATTTTAATGTGAAAATTTTAATTAATTTAATTGTCGACTAAAAAAAGTTGATAAAAAATTTCTTCTTTCTAAAAAGCCTGGGATAACCGCAATATCTATTACATCTCAACCCTTCCAGAAAAAATGGTCTATAAATAATAAAAAAAAATGTATTAAAATATATCCGGAAGGTGCGAGTAACAATGTAGTAATAGATAAATCAAGCAAGATTTGCGATTAACAAAGAGATAAATCAGCCTAGGATTTTTTTTAGCCTTAGGTTTTTCAGCTCTAGTAGCCCTTGTACTCTGGCCTCTATCTCACGTGATTAACATCAGCCCCATCTTTCAGCACGCGCTCTACAGCAGATAGGCCGAGCTTGTGCACTATTTTGTACCTTGGATACCATTCACATTACATGGTAAATAACCGGTAACAACGAGCAGTATATCCCTATCTCCAGCGCAGTCATCTATACGCGTGTCTCCCTCACTTCGAGAGCCGATTTCTCGAGCTATAATCAAGAGAGCCCTCATTTTATCGGGTGGGCGGAATGGCTTGACTGGCTGATGGCGTGCGAACCGGCTGAGACTATGATGTCGGCATGCAAACCCTCTCTAACCACTATCGCCAACACTGTCATCCCACGGAATAGATTATAGAATAATATCATGCCACCCGAGTTGCATGATAGCACATCAGTATATTGGCTTCTTGGGTTTCGTTGATGCTTAATTTCTGCCGTGACTGCATCTATGTACACACCATTGTATATGCATACTAATGAAAAGATCAGTTCTAAACTTATACTAACACACGCCATCAGTCTTGCCGATATACGTTTTATCGGCGTGTCATCCAAGTAGATTTTTGTGCATTTATGCCATCAGATCTGGCCAGACCTTGAGTGCCAGTAGTTTTATCTGATTATATATAAAATATGTTTTTTTTTAGGTTAGTATATTTTTATTATTGTCGTGCAGAGTGTGTTTTTTATGTCATAGTTACTATTATTAGATAAGTATTATATAGTTATAAGTATATTGCGTGTTCTTTAATAATAAAATGACTTGAATAGAGGCTCTTGAGAAACTTATGAGTTAAAATGGCAAAAGTATTTTTTTTTTGTTATTGTATCAACCGATTGAATTCATTAATGGAAAATAAATATTAAAGGCATATAGTAAAATTCTCAAAATAATAATGGTATTGATTGAGGCTATTTGAAAAATTAATAGCATATGGTTTCGAATAGAAAAAAAAAATTTTTTTCAAATAAAAATCGATTAAATTTTTTGATTGTTTATAGGAAATTTGTTTTTTATAAATTTCCTGCAACTCGTATTAAGGAATATGATTTTAGAATTTAAGAAGGAAAAATTTTCGCCACATAGAAAAATTCAATTTTTTTGTTCTATTATATAATGTTTAAAAATGAATTTATAAAATTTTATACTGTATTTCGATCAATATTTGAAAAAAAAAAAAAAAACAAATTAGAAAATTTGAGCTTTCACTCCATTTTTAAACTTTTAATTTTTAAAAAATCATTACTATATCTCAAATACCCTTATTTTGCCTCAAAAAAATCAAAATATCTTCAGAATAAACAACATCATAAATCGCCTTCAATGACCTAAAAATACAGATAAATCAATATATCCTCTGGATTCAGCAAAAAAAAAAATATTTACCGATTGTGTGTGACTCGAAAGTATTTTCATGCATAATAAATCGCCCTATTAAATGACCCAATGTTTGTAATAAATATTTTTCAACCCCCACACTGATACTACGATCAATATTTATAACCAATTAACCAATATATTTACAAACACACATACAAATTTGCATTCATGTCGCAGAAAACGTCCGGGGGATAATTCGCGGTACGTGATGCCTTCACCAGAATAGTATGGTGTTGCGAGTATGAGTGTGGAGCTTTCACTAAGCCACAGGACCCAGCGGTTAATGCGGTTTTCTGTGCGATGCATTGGACTTTTAACGCCTGGCATAAATTCAGTCATGAAGCCCAGTGGTGGTTAATCCGGCATCGTAACTCGGTATGCTCAAACCTGTGTGCATGTGATCTTCGTTTCATCGTGGCAACTATTTTCTAAAGTAAAAGCTGCGCTTGTCCCACTCATGGATTTTATACCGCCAGCGATATACAAAAGGTAATTCATACATGCCCATAGAAATTTCGTGCTTGGGAGGATAATTCTAATTGGTATACAGTCCAAACTGCAGCTTATAACCAATTCTTACAATTTCTTTAGCAATTTACACTTTCGGGCATCGTCCAATGCAACAACAACTCTCAGAACAATTCGAGGGGTGGAATAGTCCACGGCAAGTCTTGCGGGAACACTTCCTGCTTCACACTGGTAAACGGACAAAGTATTCAGTACACTCGTGGGCTCGTTTAAGCTGCCTCGATGCTGCTCATTGTCGAGAGGCAGAAGCACACTCGCTCGGCGCTTCCCCCTTGTATAACTACTTCATTCCATTGCAGAGGATAGCTCCAACAAGATGGGCAATACGAAGGCAGCATGGAGTTGAGTGTATGCTCGGAAAAAGCTCGGCTATTATGTCGATGCGTTGTGCAGAAGTTGGAAGTTCAAGTATCGACTGATTTATTCAATTGTTCTTTGAATTATCGAAGAAATTTTTTACCGTTTTTGACGATAAATAAAAAGTTTATACGATTCAATAGTTTAAATGCATGAAAACTTACGATTTTTTACTTTAAGAAAATTATCGAATAAATTTTATTAGTCTTACAAATATCTTTTCTTCACTAACTATTTTGGAGATTTGTTAAATAGACATAGATTTTAATAACGAAATTAACCAATTAAATCTTTTATAATTATTGTTTATATTAATATTTTAGACTAGAAATTTTCTACAGCAATCAAGCAAACAACAGGATTAAAAGTTGGTGGGGGCACGTTATGGCGTTGGAAATTAATACGGCAATATTTGAATTGCACGGTGCAACTACCCAACAAACATATATGACTTTTGCCAATTACTATCAGCATCGCGGCGCAAAGGGTCGATGAAAGATGAGCTTTGTTTTCTCGTGCTTAAACGTCCAAGCGTCGAGTTTATTTAACTCCTCCTCCAGGAGGCAAATACTCGTCGACTCCCCATCTATATATGTGCTCTCACAACGAGAGACGTGGGTTTGCGCTTTCGAGATATAAACAAGAGAAAATGAGAGGAAAAAAAAAACGACGACAACGACGAGCAAGAGAGACGAGTCGCTGTACGACTCAGAATATAGCCCGTCGTCTATCTCCATTTAAATCGCGTTGCTTGGCGATACTTAACTTAAAAAATGGACTCGGTATATAACCACCATCGTGGGAGGTATACCTACTACAACACGGCCCCTTTACTCCTTTACTTTGTATACGAGTGCATCGTTTACGTTTTCTGTAATGTAGACAAATATTTATTCTACTCGCCCAAAATAAATTAATAATAAACCGTACTTGAATTAATAAATAAATTTCAACCTTCTATTATGATTTATTCATGTCAAAATATAGCGAGAAAATGAGTTTAAAAACGTTTTTGACTCATAGAAAAATTTGTTTTTATTTTTTTGACACAATTTATTAAAAATCCCACGCAAATCTTAGTATTTTGATGACGTTTTTGTTCAGTTATTTGATAATAACTCGATAAATAAGATAGATAACAAAAAATTTAATGAGAGATAAATAATTGTAAATTAAATTTCCTATAAGAAACGTGGAATGAAATTTTTTTGTATCTCAAATGATAACGAATTATGTAGAAATAGGCGACACCCACCTTCTTCTCTATCACTCGCTCACTCACTCATTTTTCGACATCGCGGAACGTCTTGTCTATTTCCTGTGGACGCACACGCCGCGTCGTGCCAAGCGGGAAAATACAACAAATTTAAAACGTCTAAAGCAATGCTCCAGACTGTAACCAGCAATCTGGTTACAAACTTTTTTGTATCTTCCTCTACTTTTTAAAAATGTTCAATTTTTTAAAATTCCTATTTTTCAAAATATCTTAAAAACGCAGTAAAATATAACAAAAATATACTCTATATTTTTTTATATTCCATTTATTTACTGAGTTATATTAAAAAAATTATTAAAAAAATATATCTACACCCTTTGTGTTCGCATTATACATTAGTTTGCGTAATATAACAAAAAAATCACCTCGTTTACTTTTCATTTCCATGTAATTAATTTAACCTCAATGAATATAAAAATCTCGCTGGTAAAGTTTTATATTTATACAAAAGAGCACGCTCATTACAGGATCTGCATAAAAAATATCGGGCTTAGCCATTTTTTTTTTTTCTCATAGCGCGAAAAAAAAAAGATGAAAAATCGTGGCTATTTCTTTCATAAGCTTCTCATATGCTGAGATTGAATTTTAGACTGAGGAAAGAGTTTTTTAAGTAGAACGCCGCTTTCCGGATGTGCAGTCAGAGCTTCAGGCGTGTCACCCTCCAGCGTCGACCCTTCAGCCTGGCCCGACTACTCATAGCACACTTGCTTTGATCTCGGCCTACTCGTTGAGAGCTTTTTTCATGCCACACCCTATTGGCGGTCGTATATATACGGCTGTGCGCTCTTCGCCGCTGCCTACTTGTGAAACGAACAGAACATAATCACCTTGCCAACAACCATCGCAAAGTGGATGGCCTGGCGTTTACCTGCTGTTGCCCGATGGGACTCCATAAAATGCGCAATCATTTCCAAGGGTGTAATTTCAAACGTTTGGACTCTTTTGATCCAATCTTCCAGTTGGAGTGTGCCAGGTTTTCCGAGACGACAAGGCCAGCCAATTTTGCAAGAATTAAATCGCAGAATGATCAAATGTTCCTTTGTATACTGACAGTCGGCAAGGAGTGATTTGGCATGGCACTCGTGCATGCGTGTATCAGAGATAGAAACTAATTCAACCGTCAAATCGAGTGTGGTTGCAAACGTGAAACTATACCTTTGCACCGATTGAAGCTCTTGACCTCTCGTACCAGCATTTTCCGAGGGAACGCATAGGTGCAGAGAGTCATGAATTGATGACTCTGTGCATGCACCTAGATGACAATGACAGCAAACATGGCTCGAGAGGGCAAACCAGAGGGTGAATACTCACAATAGACAATACGGCTATATATCGACGATTGATTTTTATGGTGAAAAATATATATTGAGAAATTTTAGGGTAAATTTTGTTGATTTATTTTATTGGCTTGTGCTTGAAAATAATAATAAAAAAAAAAAAAACGTGCACTAGATGAATTTTTTGAAGGTGAAGGAAAAATTCACTAGATTGTGGAAAAACGTATTCATGAGTTTTCTAAACCTGCTTCCGTAAAGATCCAGACCCTCTCGACCTGGGATAATCATATACTGTGTGGTAAAAATTGGACAGAGGAAAGGACACTTCAGTCTACGGGAAAGTACCTACTTTTACAGTCGCAGAAATTACTTTAACAAGTAGGAGAAAAATTCGGTTTAAGTGGAAGAAAATATTTATTCTTTTTTTCATAATATTCAAAATTTTGAGGATATAAATTTTTATAGATTTCGATTGACTTTATGGATTGAAAAAATTCTATAATTAATTATTTATTTTATTTTATTATTGCAAAACATATCTACGAGCTTTATAATAGTTTTTTAAAGTGAAAAATAAATTTTATATTATAAAAACAATTAAATATCATATTTAAAAAATGTTTTGACTTTTTGAATATTTAAATATAGTATTTTGAATTTTTAGAAAGGTTGGGTCATAAAATGAAAAATTTATTTATTGATTTTTCTCAATGGATTAATAAATTTTTTATTCCCCGGTTTTTTAGTTATTATATTCGATTTAAGCTTTTGCTAACGTTAATTAGGCATTATAGCTTACTAGCAAGTGACAGCGCGCGCAAGCGCACGCTTTATTTTTTTTTTGTATTTATACACCTGAATATAGGCATTTGTTGAAAAACGCGCGTTCGTCACGTGATGTGAATTGACCAATAAGGAATCGTGGCATCACCATTTCGATATCTCGCTCATGTTTTTTAGTATGTAGGACTTAATACGGTGAAACACGTTCGTACAGGTACGCAACACTTTTTTGCTCTTACACTCTTCCCGGTATTCCTTATAGTTTCGCGAAAATGATGACTGTCACAACCGTACTCTGGCACAACCGTACAGCCCGTTTTCCCTACATACCGAAAGCATGAAAAAATCGATTAAAAAAAATTGATTTAGGGTTTCAATTTATTGAATTTTACCTCATACGTGACGTATGTATACATTGCTAATTAATAAGTCTTTCGGCGAGATAATTGGATTACTACCTTCCCATGAGCTGCAGTACAATCAAAAAGTCGCAAGCAGTACATAAATGTCGAGACGTCGCCGTGAACATGCACGTGGGTTGTTGTGCTACCGCAACCAAATTGAATTAGAACTTACGCGAAGAGGATGTTCGAATTTGCATAAACAGTGAAATGCTACATACTAGAAACATCCTCTAGTGGCAACTCTCGCTTGTGTATTTGCCTGTTAAACCTACTAAAATGACTCTATTCACGGTGTTCATTAAGCAACTAACAAAATGCTACCATTGCTGCACGATAAACTTCTGCCTCTCCTTTTCACATGTATATAAGTCTGCAAAATCCATGAACTTGCGATATATCCAACTGCCTGCTGAAATAATTGCATCTGGATCCATCGTACAAATTTACTAGATCATAGAATAATCCCATTAATTATCAAACACAAAAAACAATTATTTAAAAACAATCAGTAGATCAACTTTGTTTTATTTCTATTTCACTTGATCAAATCTCATTTTTCACGGGGTAATATTGTTAATATAAAATTAGAAGTAGTTTGATATATTTTTTATCTGTTATGAATATAAAAATTTTTTTTCAGTAAAATAATTTCAGGAAGAAAAAAAAAATAGAAAGATTTCAAGTTGCATGAAAAATATTATAACAATTCTCCACGAAAATAATGCCATAAAAATTCAGATGAATTCGGTGATGAAAATCTAATAAAATCTCTATAAATTAAATTACGTGCGTGACAATAAAATTTCTGTCGTGAAACTTCTGAGCTTTTGCACATCACGCATATAATATGAATTGCCCCTATACTGAGTTTATTGGCGATAGTGTAGAACAAGCATATATACACGAGAAAACGTGGCAAGTGTGACGACGCGCGACTTAAGTATATCGGGACGTCCGGTAGGAAGCGATAATGCCACTTTGACCTACTTACTTTGCGGCAAAAGGCCCGAATGATATATATTTTGGTGGAGCACCGGGTGTGAGACACGCGAAAGGACATATAGGACGGAGTTGCGACGATAGGAAACGAGACACGGTAGCGCTTTAGCTATATATATGTACACTGACGTGATAAAAGTAAGAAAGGCCTACCCGGGGTGCCCACTACGTCGGATAAACGTTTCCTTTTTTCCATTGAATCCTTTTATCCATTCAACTTCTTTTCATAAGACTTTCCCCTCTTTCTATTATACAAAAGTATCGTGATTCAACGTAAGTTGCACACCTTGTTTTCATGCAATCATTTGCTTTTCTACGAATAAATCTTTCCTCTCACGCTCTTGTATTTACACTCGGAAAAAAATAATATGGTGTGTCAATTGCGCTGCGTAGTTGGCCATTTATAGAAATTGTATGAATGGAATTGCAATTAGTTCAAGAATCTTTCAGTTCAGTCAACCTTTACTCATTGATTAAAAAATATGTATGAGAAAATTTATAAAAAAAAATAATTTTTTTACCCACATATTGAGCACTTGAGATAAGCTTGAATAAATTACATGAACGTAATGTGGAGATACATATAATTGAAAATTTGCAATAAAAAAGTTCTTATTTTTAATAAATTATTATTTTTCATCGTAAACACTTATTAATTAATGCGAAAAACATTGATTATCTATATTAGTAAAAATAAAATGGGCATGTATGTGCACGCATCACTCGAGAACCGCTGAAGCGATTGGGATAATTTTTTTTTGTTGTGTTCGTTACGTTTCAGAGAAGGTTTGTAAAAAAAAAATTCGAAAGAAAAAAACAGTTACTTATTTAAAAAAAAAAACATTTTTCAAAGACATCCGAATGCACAAGTATTGCTGATGATGCATTCTAGATGTCTCCAAGGCCAAAAGCCTTGGTTTTCCAAATGACTAATCAAGCAAATTCGTGGCATTTGATGTGGGAGCATTTTACCTATTTTCACATAAAAATTATAAACACTTATTAATTAATGCGAAAAACATTGATTATCTATATTAGTAAAAATAAAATGGGCATGTATGTGCGCGCATCACTCGAGAACCGCTGAAGCGATTGGGATAATTTTTTTTTGTTGTATTCGTTATGTTTCAGAGAAGGTTTGTAAAAAAAAAATTCGAAAGAAAAAAACATTTACTTATTTAAAAAAAAACATTTTTCAAAGACATCCGAATGCACAAAAATTGCTGACGATGCATTCTAGATGTCTCCAAGGCCAAAAGCCTTGGTTTTCCAAATGACTAATCAAGCAAATTCGTGGCATTTGATGTGGGAGCATTTTACCTATTTTCACATAAAAATTGTCAACTAAAATGTTAATAAATAGTCGGATTTTCGCATTTCCGGCAGCCATTTCTTGTGGTTCATTCGTTCGAGTAGAGTTCTAAATTATTTTATCACTTTTATAATTATATTTCGGTCTGTTTTATTATTTTTGTTCATTTTTATTGCAAAGTTCGAGTAGAGTTCTAAATTATTTTATCACTTTTATAATTATATTTCGGTCTGTTTTATTATTTTTGTTCATTTTTATTGCAATCAGTTCATTCCCCATGTTAAAAATATTAAATTAAACTTGAAGGTGGTAAAAAATAAAGGCTTGTGCATTTCTCTGATGTTGTTGAAAACCACCTGAGAGCCAATTAAATTTACTTGTCATATGTGCATATGTAAGAGCTGTGTGCTAATACATAACTATGAATATATATAAGTATTGCAGGTACTAGATCATATCGGATTTTTTTAAAGTAAATTTAAACATATGTGCATATCTACTATACCTATACAGACTCACGCAGTTATAAATAAAAAACCAGTATGGTCATATCTCTCCAGAATTTTGGCATGAAGTTCCAGCATCTTTATTTGTCTATTTTTGAGTTTTTATTCTTTAATAGTTATTTAGAAAATATTTTACTGTTTATAGTGATATTGTCTCATATCTTATATAATATAAGATGTAAAGCCAAATTTAAATTGTAGTAAGACAAAAAATATGAAATAGCGTTTAATTTACAGTCAATTTTTTAAGATTAATAATGAATTTATGAATTAAAAATGAGCTATTTAAATTGTATTAATATTTTAGTAATGTGTGCTGGCCCTAAATTGAAATAATATAATTACATAAATTATTAATGTATATTTTGGAGTGATTACACTGAAAACAGAAAAAAAAATTTTGTTTTTAATTAATTTTTAAAAAATTATTTTGTATAAAATAATTTTTTATATAATATAAATGCTCTA